>PGFW01065992.1:0-16976 GCA_003123925.1 Haematobia irritans | reverse complement strand
GAACTCGACTTTGAAATACCAGAAAGTCACCGAGCATTACAGAAGAGGTGGATACGTCAATTTTGTAAAAAAAATGAATTCAGTTTTGTACACTCCTTGCTGTTGCGACTTTAGTCGCATGCTTGCGACTATATTCGCTGCAATTTACGGATATTTTAAAATGTGTCGACCATGCGCACCCAGATAGTTCGGCAAAAGGCAACAAGTAGACCGTCCTAGACTTTGGCTTAGTTTTGGCCCAATTAACGCATCAGCAACAAGAGCAGACGCCTCAAATTCGGTATCTATATGATTGATAGATAGGGTAAGGGGACACATGAAATGCATCATCTATTTCTCTTGCCAGCTAGATCCTCACACGCCTCACCACCAAATGCATCTGGGACACATTCCACCTTAAAGTCGCAGGAGTTCCGCTGATCTGAAATACAAGCCTGAAGTGCATGAGGCGTAACAACAGAAAACATGGATCTGAAATCACAATAAACTGTTACAACAACAAAAAACAAGTTGCACAACGATAGTGCATTGGATGTAGGCGATATATTTTATTTTAAAAATATTTTAAATGTCAAAGAATAATATGTGTAATTATCCCGTTTTAACTCAAAAAAGTTTATCAAATGTTAAAAAAGTCTTATAAGTCGAAAAGAAAGTGTAAACTTATTTAAAAAACCGAGTTTTCCAACTTTGAAAAAAGTCGACTTCCAAATTTTGAAAAAATGTCAAAGGTCGACTCTTTTAGTTCTATTACAACACCCTACATTTGGCTGGTGGTTTGAATGTAATCTAAATTTTTTTTCTATTGAATGTAATCTATTTTGACTATTCCGAGTCTCTGTTTATAAGGATTAGACAGACAAGGCAATATTTAATAGTGTTATTTACTATTGGATTTCTGCACCCAATATTTTGGTTTAAGACATTTTTGTTTTTGTAGACCAAATAAAAACATGTTGTTTTGAACACTTTGTGGTCTTTAAAATAATTAAATATTCATTTTTCTTTTTTATTAGCATTTTATTTCGTGGCTATTTTCTTTAGCTACATTCCTTTAAAAATGGAAGAATCAATAATCAACATTGTAAATATAATTTGGCAATTATTTAATTGAAATCACTAATCAATAGCAATTTTATTTAAATCCGTCCTATTTTTTTTTGTTTGTTTTAATACACGAAATCGTAGACCATTGGGGTTTTAATTCAAAAACAGCGTCAAAGAAAATGATAAGAAAAAAAAAACAACGCAATATAATTTTTTAACCTAAATTGCAAGAAACTTTTGTACAAATCCTAATCAGCAATGGTAAATGACCTAATTTTTCTGAATCACTAGGGAGTTAATACATATGTTGTAAATGCTATTTGTAAAAGATATCAAAAAAGACAAATAAAAGGATATGTCTATACATAATATAGAGCAACAAATTTATCTCTGTTGTTTATTTTTTAGGTTTTTTAAAGTGTTGTATAGCACTGACAAAAAAAAATGATGAATCGATAGGTAATCTGGCAATGTATTGTATTATTTTTCCAAGGCAACGCCCTCTGTAATATTTGAAAAAGAAATCATTCATTTTTTATAATATTTTTTGTAGAACAAATGGAGCATATCAAAACCTCTGCCGCTTGTTTTTATAGGTTACCTTGATTTTGGAAAATTTACGCAACATGTCGGCTACCAATTCCCCATTTTGAGTTCGGGCTATTGAAAAAAAAAAAAAACAAAACGGTCTTTTAAAATTGGATTAGATAATTTTTGCGATGGACGGAAGCATAAAGGAAAACAATTTTACAACGTAAAGGAATTAAAATCACTCTATTTTTCGATTTCGAAATGGTCATATTTGGTTGAGTATTATAAACGAAAAACTGCGAGATGCAAATACCATGCAATTATTGAATAAGATCAACTGTCTTTTTCTTAAAAATATAAAAGAAAAATGCTTCTAATCACACCATTCCATTTACACTCAAAATAAGATGCCCTTTAAAAAATCAAATGTTTGCAGACTTATACATTTTTAATGTTTTATTTCATTTTATTCAATTACCATACTGCATAAAAAGAAAACTGCTACTGTTAATTAACTAAACAATCCCTGATTGATGCTCAGTACACTCAAAGAAATTCGTCAGAAGATACTGAAAAGCAAAAATTCTGGGCTAAAATAGGCATAAAGGTTGTGCCGATAAGTTAAAAGCAGCCAGCAAATTACAAGGATGTGTCACTTTAAAAGACGTTTAGCGTTTCGGGACACAGCCAATTGTGTATAATGTCAAATTTTTGGTTTGATTGAAAAAGAAATTTACGAATAGAAATCGAAAGTTGAAAACATGTAAAGTTTACATCGAGAAAAAAAAAATACCGGAACAAAATTTAAAGACACAACGAATGTTTCTTTAACACTAACAAAATATTTCTTTACAAAGATGTGGATGGGCCCCGGTGTGAAAACTAGAGCTGCGACCGAAGGCGATGTTCATGCAAAAAAAGCAATAATCTGGGCGAAGGCCGAAGCCGATTATTTTTGCCTCAATTTTGTATTTAAAGTAATTTGATGGTGTTTTAGTTCAATATAAGATTTTTTTTTTCAACAAATGCAATAATTACAATAATAAAATTCAGTCCAGTAGTTTGAGCATTATTATAACAAAAAAGGATTTTTTATAATTTTTTTAACGTTTTATTTGTACTGGTGTTATTGACTTAGAGCGAATTCAATCACTTGGACAATTCAATATGAAATAAATTATTCAAAGGTTTCGGCTTCGGTTAATCGGTGGCTCTTGGCGCCCGAAAGGCGAGTTTCCGTGGCCGATTATCGACTTTTGGCGCGAATAGCCGACGGCCGATGCCTTCGGTGCGAGCTCTAGTGGTAAGCGTAAATTCATAAAATTGGGTGTCACCGTGGAAGCAATGATCAGCATTCCCGCCTTGGCTTTACACAAGAGTCGTGGGTTCAAACCCGGTTTCGACCAAACACCAAAAAAGTTTTTCAGCGGTGGATTATCTCAATCATCAGTAATGCTGGTGACATTTCTGAGTGTTTTTTCAAAATTTCTGCTTACGCAGTTTTTCACTGCAAGTGTTGGAAAAGCCGTTCGGAACTCGGCTATAAAAAAGGTAGGTCCCTTGGTCATTGAGCTTAAACATAGAATGCGGGCAGCACTCAGTGATTAGAGAGAAGTTCACGCCACTGTGGGTATTTCAACACATGGACTGAATAGTCTAAGTGAGGCGCTGAATATCGGGTTTGCAACTATATACCTAACCTATTCCTAAGCATCAATAAATGTCGTTTTTAAAAGAAAATACTTTATAACGTAATTTCGTTGGGAGGACGTATTTTTTTCTTTGGGTGTACGTTTTAAAACTTTAAATGATTGCAAAATTAAAGTACATCCATTTATATTGCAAAATTCATATCATTGAATAAATCCATGTCGTGGAGTATAGTGTGTTTGCATTAGCAACAGGTCTGAGTTCGATTCCCTTCTGGAGTCATGAGATTTTCAAAGTGTACAAATTGTAATAAAGCATTAGGGAGAGAAATGGGTAGAAAGAGATCGGAGAATAAGAGAGAGAATAAAATCAGTGTTGGCATACTCCCAAGGCCAAAAAGCACAAAATAGTATTATAAATTCCATAATATTATAAATTCTACCACCTTTCCTCCACAAAAAAATCGAAATATTATATGCTCTACTTAAAAAAAAAAAAAAACTTCGCGAAGGTGTAATTTATAGAACTTTGGGAATTGAATTGTAAGAAGTTAGGAGGGGTATTAAGATCGCATGTTAAGCTGCTAAAATAGTCAGATATTTTCACAATTACTTTTCTTTAATAATTGCATTATAAGGAATACAAACTTTGTGAAAATTTTTGCTTTTGCTATTCCCCATTAAGTTTATAATAAAAATTTGGCAGGCAATATGCATAATTTTATGGCCTTTTTAGCTGATATAGTTTTTTCTACCTTTAGCGGCAAAACTCGAACATTTTTGATCAGTTGAGATGTTTTTCAAGCTTTAAAATATTAATCATATGGAAAGGAGTCTGACTATCTCTACCAAGATTCAAAAATTCGACACCCATCGCTCGAGCTTTCTACAGAATACCTAAATAACAATAATATTAATTAAAAAATAATGCAATACCAAACTTCTTGTATCCAATTAAACTTAATACTGTTCAAAAATAAAAGAAACACGCAAGAAGCACTAAATGAAATGCCCAGAAAGCACCAAGTTGGTGCTTTTTTTTTGAAAAGGCACTAAAAAGGCAAAATTTGTGCTTTTTAGAAATCAAAAAAGCACGCTGAAATTTTGGTGCTAAAAGGCACCAAAATTGGCAACACTGAATAAAATCTATAAAAATAGATTGAGAGCAGCTAAACTCAACTCGCACTTTTGAGTATATTGAATGGTAAATCGATTATTTTTTGGAGAGCTGGTATGCTGCGAACGAAGTACTTTTTCCTGCCCCACGCGTCTTGCCCGTGTAAAAGTATTAGCAGCTGGATATATTGTACGAAGAAGTTGTTACCTAATGTTGGGCGGGCAGGCATACTTGTAAACTTCATGACCTGATAGTAGGAGTTTTTGCTGGAATGTTTTATGTAATGAAGAGATTTTAAAAGGACTTCACAAATATGAGCGACTTTTTTCGAATATTGGCGACTGGCTATGCCTTGTGGACGAAGTACTTTCCTCCACTGTCATTGCCCGTGTAAAAGTATTTACAGCTGATATATGTACGAAGATAATTGTACCATAATTTTGGCGGCGGCTACTTGTCTCAATACCTGATAATAGGAGTTTTTGGCTGGGATGTTTTATGTTTAATGAAGAGATTTTTAAAAGGACTTCACAAATATGGCGACCTTTTTTCGCATATGCGACTTGTTTTTGAAAAAAATTCCAACTTTTTTGCGACTTTATCAAATTTCCTCAACGGTAACACAGATCATGCAAACCGTAATTTATTATTTTGATGCCCTTTGAGAAATAGCTTGTTCCTCGAAAATATGTGGAACACAGAAATGGAGTCGCTTAAAAAGAAACTGGGAGACTTCTTTGACATCAACGGAGGTTCAGCGCTTGCGACATCGAAATTGTTACCTGTCTGTAGGAGCTAGAAATATTAATATAATTCATTTGTCTTTAAGAAGACATAGAAAAAACGTAATATACCCCATAATTCCAGATATTCGGAATTGCAAATCGCAAGAATTTATTTTTTTCTTTATATAAATCCTGAAAATTTTTACAATTCCGCATGCCGAAACATGGCGGAAGAGAGAACCCTGCGCCATATTAAAATACTCCGCAAATAAAGAGATGGCATGTTAATATTAAGTATTTTTCAGTTTTCTTTACTTCTCGTTCTAAAAATTTTAGAAATATAACTGCTAAGTTGGGCTAAGTATTATTAATATGTAGAATAACTTTGAATGCTAGAACATATTTCGCTATTGCTGCCCCTTTTTTTATTAATTTATGATTTCTTTAATTTCATATTCTTTATTTCTATTTTCTTGGCGTGCGGAACAAAATTATGTGAAAGAGGCAACTGGCTGAAAAAGTCAAACTTTTAAATCTTCCGCTATTTCAGTCATAAGATATACATATTTTAATTCTTTACTAATTCAAGGTCGAAAGTCAAATATTTTCTAGATAATCATTATTTAGAGGAAACAAAAACATATTTACATAAATTTAAATAGTAGGAGTCAGGGATGATAAATGATGTTAACGAAAAAGTACTACAAATGTATTAAAAAAAATTTTTTCAACATTTTATAAAAATTTTATTTCTATAGAAAATTTTGTAAAAATTTTATTTCTATAGAAAAATTTTGTCAAAATTTTATTTCAATAGGAAATTTTGTTAAAATTTTATTCCCATAGAAGATTTGGTCAACATTTTATTTCTATAGAAAATTTTTTAACAAAAAAATTATTTGCTATTGGAACATGTTGTAGACAAAATATTTTTTTATACGCTCAAAAAAAGTTTACTTTGGATCCAAAGATTTTTGACCTTCCTTTTAAGGATTTTGGTATTGATTCCGAGAGCCAAAGTGCGGCTTCTTTTAAATATAAAGACATTTTTTAGGGACCCTCCCTGGCTTTAAATCTAGGATCGAATAAAATTAAAATTGAATTACAGATCTCTTTCATCGAATTTTTATTCTCTGTTTGCGATATATTAATAAAGATATTAATGTACAAACAAATTCCAGTTTTAACCCTTTCACTAACGAAATTAAACCTAATATTAAAAACTTTTTAATTTTTCTTTCTGTTTTTTTACTTGTTACTAACAGCCTGTAGAACAAAAAATTGTCCTTTTGAGAAGCCTAACCTCAATTACTTCAAGAGCTATATGGCTTTTTCTGAAAAACTTGATTCTTGAATTGTGGAGCGAAATAGCCTTACGAAAATAAGCCGCTATTTGGCCTATAATATCTTTAAAGTGTGAGAAAAAATACAGAAAAGAAACCGTAAAAACCGTATCATTATAGTTTTTTGTATTAAATGTCCATTTCCCTAGATAACATACAAGAAAAAATTGTTGGCAAATTTTTCGTATTTTTCGTTTATTGTTAAAACAGTTTTATAAAAAATCATATTTTAGTGGCTCACCAATATGGAAAATATTTATAGGCTTATTTAGATTAAAAGCCTCTACTTTAAAAATAACTATCGTTAGAAAAAAAATCGAAAACTAGGAGTGGGAAAATTGAATTTGGTGTCTTTTTGAAATAGTCCTTCTATAGGTGGAGCATCGGTAGTGAAAGGGTTAAAATCGGCACATTTATACCGCAAGTACTTTCAAAGTATATATAATTTGCTTTCTTTAATGCCTAAAATAAACTTTAAACAAAGATGTAAAATCTTTAAAATAAGTCTTAGCCTATATTTGAAAGGCATTTTTAATGCTTAAATTTAAAAAATTGCAATATGTCAGTTGAGGTTAAAAGACGATTTCTTTTAAATTAAAAAATGGTTTTCTTTTATTTTAAGGAACATTTGCGCTTACTTCGAAAGATTACAACTTCATACAGAGGTCAGGTCAAAATTTCAAGATTTGTGTTCCTAAAATTTAATGAAAAAAATTTTTGAAGGCAAGGATTATAAAGTTTCTTTTAATTAAAATGTTCATTATTTTAAAGAATTTTGTCCTTAAACTCTACGCGCTACACTTCTCCGGTCCTAAAATTTAAAGTTGCATAAATTTTTAATATTTTTTTGCAGTGTAAATAGAAAATTTTGTCCAAAAGGTATTATTTCAATAGAAAATTTAACTGAAGAAGTAGCTCTGAAATTCAAGCAACAAACATTCTACCCATGCTACAAAACATTTAAAAAATTTCACCATTTTTCATGTAAGAATTCTAGCTGTGCCCGGCTTCAGAGGACGGCTCTAAGAATTTTGCTAACACGCACCACACATGTGTGTATTTCGTCTACTTCTGGAGACCCTTTTAAATATATACAATATTTTATTAATACTCTGTTTCATCGACCACACTCACGTGTGCGCCGATAAAAATCAAATATTAAGTTTATTCACAAGAAGTGGTATAGACAAATACTTCTCTCAAAAAATGTTTAGATGCCTGATAAATAAAAAACTAAACATATCTCATTTGGAATAAATTTATTTCTTCAATGTCTACTATTTAATAATGTTTTTAGAGTTTAAGTTGATATGCAAAACGTTCACGATTTAGTCCCAGAATAGCTCTATATAGCGTAAATTTGAAAAAGTACCCAAATGGCTGCGCGTCGTGCCATTAATAAAAACACATGTTTTGGTTAAAAATAAAAGCGAAGGTATTCATTTCCATGATAAAACACACAAAGTTCTATTATAATTAGTGACATGTTTGTATTTACGCATTCTTGAGTAAGTCGTAGCCGAAAAGTTTGCAAACGCCAAATCGCACAACAACAAAAAAATTTCACGAAAATTTTTCTCTCAATTAAAATTTTATATTGAGTTTTAAAAATAATTCAATTAAAATTTAATTGATTCGAACAAATTTTTTAATTGAAGACAAAAAATCAAATGCACGAAAAATAATAGTAATGCAATTAATTTTTTTAATTGGATGCAATTAACTTTTTATTGGCCCCTTCAATTAATTTTTTAAATTGTATACTAAATCATTTCTGCTGGATTGAAGACATTTCAAATATAAAAATTAATTGGATCAATTTAATTCGTTGATTGAATCAGAATTTGTTTTTTGTGGGCAGTAACTATTTGCATATGCTAAATCTCAGCTTCTAAACATTAAAAACAATAAATACATCCAGATTTTAATACTAACACATATAGTGGGTTTTGATATAAAATTTTCCAGTCAAACAACGCTATTAAATTGAAAAAACACGTGCTATCAAATTTAGCATATTAGCCCCCATTTATATTGTATCGCCCGATTTTAAAAAAAAAAAATTTTTTTTTAATTGGGCTCGATTTTGAGGCCTATTTAACTGGCTGATGTCGTCTTTCAAATTTTTTATAAGGTAATTAAGCAAAATTTAATCGAATGTTCTCAGATAGTCGAATTCGCGTTGATTTTTCCCAAATTTTTGAATCGGAGTTAAAAAATTCGTAAATTTTCGAAGCAAAAATCGAAACTGCTATTCTTTTGAAGGGCAAAAATCGGGTAAAAAGTGCCAAAAATTTGGCAGCTCGGCTGCTCAGTGAGTTCCGTACAGAGTTAGCTCGGTCTAAATATCTATCGCCTAACATCACAAATAATATTTAAGAAATTATTCATCTTAAGGAATCGTTTATTCCAGGTATCTTCAGCACTTCCTGAGTCTTTGCTATATTTCCTATTTATTAAGTGTTGTTTGTAGTGTTCGCTGGATTGGAAACGTTGCTTTTTGGGGTGATATACACCGTAGTACGCAGAGAAGCGAATATGGATCACCTCAAACCACCTCGTCCTTCACCACGACGCAAAATGTTATTATGTATGGTGACCATGTAACATGCTTTGTCGTAAGATGTTATTCCTTCTCATGTCAATATAGACCTGCTTGCCGAATCAGATCATGATTTCCGAGAAAGATCAACATGGTTTGCTAAAACCATGCTACATGGTCCCGCCCAGAAAATAACATTTTTGCTCTTAAAAACATGTTTTGAGGTGATCATATTCCTTAGCTCTGGGTATACACTCAAAAAACCTCTGCAGGGAACGGTAAATATCTTTTAATGAAGCAGTTGTGATTGCAAAATCATTCAATGATTCTTTTTTTCATACAGCATATCCCAATTTTTATACGAACAATTAATAGAGAGTTTTTTTCGATTTAGGCCACATTTTTAAGACGTCTTTTGCTGAAATAGAAGAACTCTGAGGTTTTTCGAGTGTATATCAATTCCGGAATCCAGTCACAAAGAAGACGATCTTGCTGAAATAAAAAGCTAGCTGAGTTTTTCGAGTGTATCATTCCGAATCCAGCAAGTTTTATAGGTATGTTACGTACCTAACTATAGAAAGTTCTTTAAGAATATTTAAGATTTCACTATAAATTAGTATATACACTTTTACAATTCCTTAACTATGTGCAATATATATTAAAAAAAAACACAGGTTTTTATTTTCTTGGCGTAACATAAATAATTATAGATAAAAATATTTTTACATTAAATAAACAAAAAAAAAAAAAAAACACGCTCTCCTACAAAAATTGCTTTAGCTGTACGCTTTTTTATGGCCTTTTCGATGTCTGGCTAATTTCGTTTAATAAAATTAGGACACATTAGTTTTTCTAAGCGTTTGAATTAAAAAGAAAATTTTCAAAACTTGTAATATGAACAAAAAAGCAAAACAAAAAAAAACAACAAAAAGATTTATTATCAACGGATTGTTAACATCGGATTTTAATTAGATGTCCATATCGGTTTATACATACATATGAAAAATAATAAAAAGCAAAAAGAGCGAAAAATCATTTATACATTGATAGTTTTATTATTTTAAATATATACCATGCACAGTTTATTTGTATATATTGCTATTGACATTCAAAAACTAGATTTAACATTGAATTTATATATTTGTTACTAATTTAATATTACTGATTATTATTGTCATTAATTGATGTAATAATCAATTACTTATTGTTTGTGGTGTGTTTTGAATTTAGCTTTAAACACTTTAATTTTTGTTGTTTTTATTGGGCATAGACATTTTATAAAAACCTTGCAAAAGAATTAATTACGAATTTACGAACACGTTTCCAAATAAACTCTCCATCGAACATCTTAGACGCATACAAGTATAATTAAATTCCAATTCTAGAGACGTTAAAACAGTCAGATTAAGCTCGTGATTTTATAACATTTGCTTTTGTGCCTTTATTAAAAACCAAAACAATTGATTTTAAATCGTTTTCTGTTTTGTTCATTGTTAAATGTCTGCCTTTCTTTTAATATTTTTTCAATTTGCTGTTTTCTTTTCATTGATATTAGGTGTTACCTTTAACTATTTAAATGTTGATTGATTATTGATTATTTTTTTAGCAGTATAATTTTGCACACAAACGGCGGTGCGTGTGCCTACTATAAACTACTAATTAGATTAATTGGTATATTTTCCAAAATTTATTTGTATAATAACCGCTTTCGAATAGATTATTGTAGGGCGATATATCTATATAAAATAATTTATGACTAATATTATTTGATGATGTATATGCTAAATTTTATGATAGTAAAACGGACTGGATTATATTTAAAGGCCTATGACATCTGTACTTATTTAATTAAGGAATAAAATTAGTATACTATTATATAAGAATAAACACTGAGAAAATTCATGATAACGACTGAGAGTTTTGACCTAGTTTTATTACCAAATTTAAATGGCTTTGTAATTCAAGCATTGGAGATTTCCGAAATCCGAGTGAAATTTTAAGAAATAAAAAAATAAATTTTAATAATTCAAACTATGTTGCCTTTCCGAATGTTTGGTCTCTAATTGAGTTTAAAGTTATTCGGTATCTGTCTTTAAAATAAAATTAAGCCTTTAAGATGCAATGAACACCATTCTTCCGAAAAATATATAATATGCAAATGATAAAGAAGAACTAATTGCTATGGGGCAGATATTAGCGCCATTTTTTGCAAAAATTTTGTGTTCGTTGTTTTTTTTTTTTTTGCAAAAAATATGTGGCTGTATCCAAATCGTACGCCAAGAATTCGTCTCGTGGTTCCGCAAACTTTAAGATATAGTTCGCTAGCAAAACCGCCAACTTTGCTCATGACTCATCCTTTATGATTTACTATCGAATACCGAAATAATTGTGATTCGACAGACTCTAGTTCTCGAGATATCCACCAAAGTTTTTTTTTCTTTGTGTTTCGTTCGTCTCGAGGCGAACAAAAATTCCACGAAACAGTCAATAAGTTTTTGTTTAGCAGAATAAACGATTTGAGTTTAGTAAAGAGTAATAGAAACCAAAGGCCAATATAACATCCCAGCAAAAAAATTTTGGAAGCTTCTTTAAAGGGCCACAATTTAAAAGGCAGCTTCCATGAAGTGCCACTCCCAATTATGTTCTTGTATTTAAGCTTACCGCGCAGGAAGTTCTTTTAATTCAATTTTTTTATAAACGTTGGTTTTTCAATAATTGTTGAATGGGTAATTTAAACTTTTTTGGGCTTCAAAATAGGTTAAAACAACAGAGTCGGAATTCATAAATGATTTAAAATCATTTAAATTTTGTCACAAAAAATGCCTAAAATCCAAATCCTGAACAAAATTGTGAATTTTCAATTTTTGAGGTCAAACGTTTCGACAGAGGCGTTGGAATCATTAAAAATATAAAAAAATTATAAAAATCTATTTACTTGACAAAATATCATCAATTTTTTTAATTTGACATCCAAACATGTGAATTGATTCGGATCAACACCTAAAGCAGTGATGGGCAAATTCAGCTGGCAACGCTGTTGCAAAATGACGGGGTTCCGTCCTATGACAAGCCCATGTTAAATTCATCGCTTCTCTGCGGTCATTTTGCACTGCACCACTTCGATCCAAAAAGAACAATTTTCCCATTACTTTTTTGGGCGAACGCTTTTTTTTGCTGGGATACTTTAGGAAGATTTGGAAATTGGTTTGCGTCATTACGAAGATGTTTTGGGCATTGACCGGCGCTAGGTCATACATGCAAAGAATATAAGATTAGCAGAAGATGGAGATTGGCTACTGAGCACATGCAAAACCATTTAGCCACAATTAGTTTAATACTCCGAACCAAACGCGTATACGACAAAAGTATTGACATAGCATTAAAATGCAATAGAAAAGAATTAACAGAGCACGAAACTAATTTTTAATAAGGGGAAAATGTAATTTTTTTGTTGTTGTGTGCTAAAATTTAAGCATTGTTTCATTAAGAAATTACATTTTTCATTTTAAAAAATTAAAAATGAAAAACAATTAAAAGATTAACAAACATATATTAAACTAATCCTGGTATAATCGCAATATTTTTGGTATGACGACAAGCCAATTTGCTCTATCTTCCTCAAAATCCTATAATCTTTGCATACATGTTTTGTAATTTTTTTATTTGGATTTTTTAAAATGAAAAACTTAATTTTTTAAATTGAACAATGTTAAATTTTTAGTTTGTTCCAAAACATTTCCAACTCTTAATATAATTTCTTTTTCTTTACATTTTAACTGTGTCGAATAAAACGGCGTAAAACGAGCGAAGTAGGCGACCTAGTGCCGGTCAATGGTTTGATGTTCTCAGGCAGCCAATTTCCCATCTTCCTAAGTATATTCCCCCATTGTTTCCCGCAAATTCGGAATCGAAAATCGGCAACGATTTTCTTTTGGCCCATAATTTCTTAACCCTGATAGCTTTTAAACTTAAATTCTTCCTAATCATTGTTATCTTTTATGATAGTACGAATTAAAATAGTTTTAGAGGCCCGAGGGTATCTTCTATTTTGTCGTTATACCAGAAAAAATAAATTTTTTGCGATTCCGAATATCGCGAACATGGGGGAATTGGTCTTTGATAGGAAGCATTAGCTATATAATCCTGGCAAAATATTTATTTATCTTCGAGCGTTGTAGGTTTTTTAATTTTCGGATAAAATTTTGATAGAATTTCTGCGAGAGAACATATTTTTTTAAAACTGCGTTATGCTATTTTATTTGCACACGGCAACAAACTTAATTTCGTAGAAATTTCGATCAAAAATTTTTAAGACGTAATTTTCTGGTTGTTTTTTAAAAAGTTACAGTGCGCATTTAAGGGTTAAAAAAAATAAATTAAAATCAAAAATTGAATTATTTGGAAAAGTTTTGGCCATTTGCAATTCTAATTGAATTAAAAAGAATACAAATAAAGAAGAAAGGTAACTTTTAATTTTCCCCTTCACCATTTTCATTGTAGCTCCGTTAAGATTTAAACTGCAGTTTTTAACAGAAAAGTAAATTGCAAAATAGTCTTCTCTGCCGGTTAACTTTACAAGCGGATGAAAAAGACTGTTTTTCATATTTTTGGCTACATAAGCATTATATGTTTGGAACACCGAAATTTTTAAACACAATATTTTTGACGCTGCAAGCATATAATGTTCATAACTAGCATATACATGTTTTGGGACAGTATATGTTAATATGTTAGAACATAGTTATGTTTGGGACATAAAAATGTTTTGTATAATATAATATGGCTTGATGCAAAATAATCATTAATATTGAAATTTAAGAAATAGCCTATAAAGATATATTGTGCTTTAGTACAGCTTTGGAGCGGCTATTTAACAGGGAGCGATAAATTGAATTAAAGTTGGTGGTTGTTGCCTTGTTATTAAAAAATTTAACATTTTATTTTTTTCCTTGGGCAAGTTGGATCAGCTAACTTCTTTGATCCCTTACAACTGTGTGGTCCGCTGTTCGAATCCCCGTCCGGCAAAAGGTAAATTAAAATAAAAAATCATAAGCAATTGGAATAATTTTTCTACAATGTTTTTTTTTTTTTTGTATAAGCAGAAAAAAGGTGCTAAGAACTAACAAAATCTCGTGGGAAAAGTGAGAAAGATGTGGGTAATATACAATTGGGTTCAGGAAACATAAATTTTGCAGCATTCAGGTCGACAAAAACCTATGTTGTTAGCACGTATATTACAATACTGTTTTATTTTCATGAATTCATTTATCGATTGTAATTATAAATAAAGTAAATAAAATTTTGAGGCACAATATGTTTGGAGATTTTTTTTTAAGCATGATAATATTTTTGGGGTGCAAAATGCTTCAAAACATATATATGTTCAGCATTAATAAGCATATTGTTTTTTTTTGGAAGACAACATTATTGAATTTGGATACAAAAAAATACAAAATGTTTTGGAAGCTTAGATCTACCCAAACATATATTGTTTTAGACCAAATATGCTTTCAAACTATATTATACATTGGAAGAGATGCAAACATGATAAATGTTTGGGCAAATACCCCAAAAGTGTATATGCTGTGAAGGCAAAATATGTTTGGGAGTATATGTTTAACAGAAGCGATTTTTTTGTGAGCGTGTAATTGACTAACGGAACTTTAATGAAAATCAGGTATTAGATAGTTTTTATTTTGATGGTAGTATTTAAATAGCACCCGCAGAGAAGGAATATGAATGCACGCTCAAATATGTTTTTAAGAGCAAGAAGATGTTTATTTTTGGTGGTGACCATGTAACATGGTTTTCGTGGCAACCATGTTTTATTTTCTGGAAATCATGTATCTGATTTCGGCAAGCAGGTTATATTTGACGAGAGAAATAACATTTTAGTGAGGACAAACATGTTCTGGTCACCATACAAAATAAACATATTTGCTCATTGAAAACATGTTTGAGGTGATATATTCCTTCTGCTGGCGTGTAAAACACAAATGGCTTATATCGCCTGGCTAATTTGTCAATATTATAATTCCTCAGTGTATAACTTTAAAATCATTGTAGGCTTTTTGAGAATATTAAAACGTTTTAAACCTTACTATGATATATAGAGACTGTTTTGTACAAAATGTTGTTTCGTTAATGGCTTTTTCCAACCCGATTTTCATAATCTACTAGGCATAGACTTAAAGCGAATCAAGCTACTTAATTAATAATGCAAAAAAATATTTAACGATATATAGAAAAACAATATATGATATACACTCGTAGAATAATAATAGTTCTACTAAATTGCACAAAAAAAAAAAATAAAAAACAATATTCACTAAATTTGAGAGTTCGTGTAATCGAAGCCAGATACATGGAAAATAAAAAAAAAATATGACAAGAAGAAGAAAAATGCCATAAAATGCACTTCATACCATAAAATTTGCACCTGCATTGTCTACAGCGGCAAAAGAGAAGAAAGCATGAATTGCACAATCATATTCGAAGAGGCAAAAATAATATGATAGCAGCTATTTTTTCGCGGCGACGCATTAACATTTTACACTGCCAACCATGTTGGCTAGAGTGAACATGGTTCTAGAGAAAAATACAATTGTCCTCATCTAAAATGTTATTATATTGATAAAAAGACTTTTGTTTTCCATTAAAAGACAATGGTCACGAATCTAAACATGTTTATGTTATTCGTCAAAAACTGTTTTTCTTCTAGTTAAAAGAAGCATGGTCACAACCTAAAATGTTTTTGATTTTTATGAAAACAACTGTTTTTCGTCGTCGGAAAAAGGACGCCAACTTGAAGAAAAGAAAACACAGAAATCAACTTTAATTTATTTTGTTTTTTTATTTAATTTAAATACTACTTCATTGTTTATTTTGTTATTTATAATGTCGTGGGCAAGCAAACATCAATATTTTTTACACACTCTGTTTGGTTCATTTCAACAATAAGGAAATCAATTCCAATATTTATCTTCGTGGCCCATCAAATGTACAAACCGACAGACAGTTGGATCATAGTAACTCGCAAATAAAAATAAATTATACCATATGTCAAAATTCAGAACAAAAACCAGGTAATTTTGTTTCATGAGTTCAAAATAGCGCAGCACTAATTTATAAGAAAGAAGTTCACCACTTGTAGCTGTACGGGCTGCTAAAATATATGCGATTGGTATGAGACTTGTCTGAGCGACTTTTTTTCTCAAAATTCTCAATGGTTACACTGGCCTACACATACTCTCAGAGTAACCATAGAAATATATGCACCATATTGCCCTTTTAATGCAATATCGACTTTCGAATTTTTCGTTAAAAGCCTATTAATCAATTTTGGCCCACATGAACAGCCTATTTTAGACGATTTTTTTTTTAAATATCAACAGTCGATTTTTAGAAATATCAACAGTTGATTAATCGAATTTGAGATTCGACTTCCACAATTCGACATTTTTTGGCAAAAAGACGAAAAACCGAATTTCGACTCTTGTATACCTAAGTCTAATGTTAAAAATTTGTAATTATTGTTTTAGAGAACAATAATTGATTAAGTTTTTAGACTTTAAAATTAATTAATTTTCCAGGATCAAAAGTAGTTCCAGCGGTCCGATATTCTCTATGTCTAAATTTAAAAAAATACTATTTTTCTTGCAAACCCAACAATGGCAAATTCATAGACTGATAAGGTAAAAAAATATTTCGCGGATTGCTCTGTCTAT
Organism: Haematobia irritans; assembly: GCA_003123925.1. Classification (NCBI taxonomy): domain Eukaryota; kingdom Metazoa; phylum Arthropoda; class Insecta; order Diptera; family Muscidae; genus Haematobia; species Haematobia irritans. The sequence goes on along the minus strand of PGFW01065992.1, from coordinate 295 downwards.
CGATTCTGTGTTGAACGTTCTGGCTGTTCTTATCATTCTTGGTCTAGCGAAAAAGAATGTGTAAAATATATAGGTTTTAAAATGTTGTTTCAAAAAACAAAAAAAAAACAATATTTTTTTTTGAGAAAAATTCATAAAAATTAGATAAAAATTCAGATCTTTCAGAGAAGTGAGTTTAGAATCGTTGTCTTGTTGAAACACCCACCCTAAATGTATGTTTTCTTCTGCGTACAATAGCATTGTTTTCTCCAATATATTTGTATATTCGAACAGGGTCATTTTATAAGTAATGCGA
>PGFW01065976.1:10554-21139 GCA_003123925.1 Haematobia irritans | reverse complement strand
ACAGGGTCGTATGCTGGACATAGCTCCCCTCGTGAGGGTTGGGTTGTTGCAAAACGGCCTTGAGTTCAGACTGCGGCTGTTTGACCTCACCCCCTTGATCATAGCGTCAGAAACGTCACTACTGGAAGTCAGGGAATGTGACATAGTTAACAACCCAGTCGACTTTCAGACGGAGAAGTAATAGCAGTTCCTTGTCACGTATTTCCTGCTTATCAGTGTGATGGCAAGATTACCCGCTTAGACATACTGACAATTTCGACTTACCATCTTATGGACATAGACTGGGATCGCCAGTCCCTTTTCGGCGGACATGGTGACAAGCCAGCACATACCGAATACTGATGTCCTTCCTCTACCACAGAGTATACTTTTGGTACAGTCAACTTGTCTTACCAAATACCACACGAACGATGGTTCTAACGTAGCGTGGGACCTTTGTAACTATGCCCATGTCCAATTTGGCCCACGCTTCCCGGAGTAAAGAATGCGCGTGATAGTTTTAATGGACTGCACTACCGACTCAGCCCCAGACTTCATTGTCGTATAGAAGAAATGTACCCGTATACCTCCCAAGGAAGAAGAAAATGGGAACGCGCCCTCCGCCCTTCGTTAAGACAATATGGGAGATAGATATAAGGACCAGCCACATAGAGGAGATTCAGATCAGTCTGTAACGCATGGACGGAGATATGCAGCAAGCTCGCGGTGGGCATTCTTGTCCACCGCTACCACCCTCATCGCTCTGGAACTATCCCAGGCATGAGCCCGGCATGGCCTACACGGGCATAATTAAGCTATTGACTTTGACTACCAGTTTCCTCTGCGGTGGCGCTTGTATCTAACGTTGATCAAGGGCTGATAGCATACCTATGAGCCGGGATCCCCCTATCTCCTGTGTCCCATGACAACTACCTAGAGGGACCCCAAATTGCCCTTTGCGAAACGATCACAGAAATACTATAAGAGGGCCTTTATCTTTGCAGTATATATTTCTCGCCTACCACCTTCCGCGTACATCCTCGCTGTCTGTGACCGTGTACCAACACAGACTACCTGATCACACCACAACGGGGCCTCGTCACACTATAGCTTGCATGGCTGGTCCAGTAGCAATATATCTCAAGGCATCCAGTTTAAGGCGGATGTAGCCGATTCATTTGGACCTTATTGGAAAGGGGGCAAAACAAAATCCACTTTTTACGACTCACCCCCGGTGTATGGTTGCTTGGCTTTCTATTATGTCACTAGCGGCAAGCTGCAATACACATGTTACCTAATGCTCAGCGACCAATACCCACTTCGAGACTGGGCAGGCTATAAACAACGCACATCATTTTTTTCCGAAGAAAAGGACGAGATAAGAGACGATAAAACGAGCGTATTGGGTGACTTAATACGCCATGTGCGTTAGCCGTCTCTACGAAATCTTGGCAAATACCCAGGGGCAGAGCTCAATAAGTGTTACTATTACTGGCATATAATCAACCAACAAACCCATTCATTCCAGAAGCGTCTGGGGATGTCTCATTCTCTGTCCACTCTCACCTTCCACCCATACAAGTGCCTCCAGAAGATTGCAACTAGAGATCACAGCGATTGGGAATGACGCGCCACGCTCTTAAAGGTCTCGGAATCGAAGATTGAACATGTTTATTTCATGATATCGTTATCAATCGCTGAAAAACACCTATCATGCTCGACCTTACTACACAGAGAGAAGCGACGCGGACCCGTCTGCACATCCTGGATAGAACAATACTCATACCTTAGCTTATAATGTATTCTTCCGGCATGCGCCCTCTCGGTATAGAGGTCTATGTGAAACCACCACGCCACCAGAGGCCTTGAGGGTTCTCATTCAACATGAAAATGAGATACTTCGAACCCATATACATTACTCTAGCCTATGTACAGTTTATTCTTGTTATCGATCTTAATCGCACTGAGACGGATACCTCCCGCGATAGCCACACTCCGGCTTCTCTCACTGGTGTGGAATCACTCCCTTTCGGACTCAGCCCAAGAATTCAAACAATTTTTATTTACAAACAAAAAATACCTTATTCAAAAGCAACACTTTCAGCGGAGGGTTACGATGACACCTAGCCGCCCTCCCTACCTTGCGTCGTGAAGTTTTTTCCTTCCTTTGCACGACCCCATTACTATAACCCGGCACACATTATCCGTTTTACATCACAACCCCATTATTAGGACGGACTTAGCAAATCAGCTTAGGAACAATTCGGAAGATCTATTTATATCTAATTAGATCCCCTATTTTTTATACGGTAATGTGGGTTTTGAAGTGTTAATGTGAATAGGTAGATTAATGTTTATTTATTTTCCACTTAAACCGCGAAGCTGGTGTTATTTGTTGTCATGCACGAAAACGCTGTCAATAATAATATTCAAGTAGAAAATATTTTCAATTGACTATTCAATGTAATTGAATTACTTATTTGTTTTTTTGGTGAGGTGGTGATTTGACTTTTCTAAAATTTAATTAGGATAAATTTATTTCATGAATAGCCTGAATTAGATATACATTACATATTTTTTAACTTTATGGCTCACTTCAGGTTACTTTGTAGTTAAAATATCTATTTTTTTTTTTTTTGTATAAGCAATCAGGATGTGACCATCGAATTTGCTCCAACTGTGTAAGGGTGTTTCCTCCGATTTGTATACGCTAGAATTGCGTCTCAATAGAATTAATTTTTTCTTTAGATCCATTTTATACCAATGCAAAGGTCAACAGTTTAAAACAAAAAAAACATGCGGCCAATCATATTTATCTCTTAATGCTTCTTCTCCGAAAGCGATCGATAGTCTAAAAATTTTACTCTCCACTCTAAAATATACTTTTCCTTTTTCCCCTTTTTAAATCTATTTACGAAAAGCCAACCAAAATATTTCTTTGCTTTTGCAAAAAACTACAAAGAGAGGAAATGACAATAATTTCTAAAATAGCCTTTCAAGAAAAAAAAAAAACTGCCCAAATAATCATCTTTATCTGCCTGGGTGGCGAACGAGCGCTGGTGATAACTAAAACAAACACTTAAACTACTTTTTTTACTTCCAAAACACAGGGTGTCACCATTCATACGCCCCCGTCTGAAACAGGCTGCGAAAACTTTGTCTTTTTCCATATCGGTTTTGCGTGTTTTATATGTTTATGGATGATTGTGCGTGGAGAGACGAAAACGTCGAACGAAAGTTACTTTTATTAATTTAAAAACCCATCCTAGAGTGTCACGAACATTAATTGTATTGTAAAAGACAGGGTTAACAACCCATTCATTGGTTTCTGGCTTTACAAGGATTTGTCTGAGAGACAATCGGTGGACTGATTTTTATCTCGGAATTTGCTACTCTCTCAAAGCCAAAACTAGAGAAAGAAAGGAGAGAGACGTGGATTTATAAATTGCAGTGATATACATTGTATACGTAAAGGATTTAAAATAGAGATATCCTAGATAAGATTTGTATGTTAAATTGTGTTGTGTTAAGGAAAACGTCTTGTTCTTTTTGCGATTCATCTCTAAAAGTCGAGCCGCTATCTTCCAAATCTCCTGAGATTTTGTATTTCAATTAGTTTTCTTCTATCTTGGTTCGTTGAGGCAAACATTATATATGAATAATATTTAAAAAAAATAATGGCAAATGTCTCGCTTCATTCATCATCATTCTCATCATCTTCATCTCACACCCTTACATCTTCGCATTCACAATCATCATCACGCTATCTTTTATTATCATCCGGTTTTCATCTTCAACAACTTTGCCATCCCTATAACTGCATCTTGAAACGACTACGATTGTACCATCAATACACCCGATTAATTAATGCCTTTCCCCTCTCTCTTCCTCAACTTTAGCTTCGTCCGGTTTCGCCAATATTCCTTATACTCCACATCCTGTCCGCCACCAACATGGGATATCCTACATGCTATCACATTAACCGCAACTGATACCGTTGTTGGTACCTCCACCAACCCCACCCCTACGCCGCCTTCATCTCAAGGAACTTCAGCAATTCAATCCAACTCCACATCAACCCATTGGCCATACATCATCCAATATCCCAGATCCTTGTTGTCCGCCCCAAATTTGGTCAGATCAAGCGGAAGCTAAAAAATTCAAGAATTCACAAACTCAATTGAGGCCTCTTGAACTCATATTACTTTTCTCTTGCCGCAACGCCGCCTGCTTGCTCAAGCAATTTGCTCAATCATTCGCTAATACGTTCTCGGTTGACAGCTACTAGATTAATGGTATGCCCTTATACACTTCACGTTCCCTTCGTGTGGCGCACCAATCGCTTAACCAGGCTCAAGAGACGCCGATTGGCCATAGAGAATGAGCTACGATGTATGTCCAAGTGAACATGCCTTGATGAATTGCGCAAGGGCGGCTCTTTTGCCCCCACTTCGGAGACGGGATTTATGCACCAAAACCATTTCCCATACGTGGTTGAGAGGGCCCTATCTGATGTTGCTACACCGCCATGTTTTTGCCATGGTTGCGGTCTTTACCGGCACGTGGAAAACTTTCATATTCAAGAAATTGGCCCCGTTATCTAAATTTTGATTGGAATCTGTACTAGGGTCTTTCAATTTGGTGAATATCTGCCGTCATGCGACCCACCGTTATGAAATCGCATGAGTTCTTTTAGGGCGACAACGGAGGAAGCAATGGCAATTCCGCAATCGTTGTGCTAATCAGGCTTTGCCAGGATTCCATGTGACATGTTATTAAGTCGGCCAAGGGAAGTGTGGCCGTTTCGATGCCACCAACTTCAACATATGAACGTCGTCAACTGATCTACGATATCGTAGTAAACATCACGGATTTCCGGTTTATTTTTTGTCGAATCAATTTGTGATGATCCACAGATCATAGAACAAGAATATCAAGAGGTCAAAGTTAGTTTCACCCGACTTATTAACATGAATACGGACTTGGTGGTAAGAGATTTTCTACAGGCGTAATCGACACTAGAAGAACGCTACCGACCATAGATGAGGACAAAGGAATCCCATTTTGGAGTTTTATGAAGGTAATGAACGCCCGGTAAAAAAGATTGTTGGTGGTATAAACAATGAAGGTTCATGTGAATCACGTTATTGTCTACTATTTGATGAATATTCATATCACTTCCTAGGAACCATATATCTAACACGTCATTGGTGAATCGGAGCATTAATCTTTAAGGGTCTAATTGCCGTTGAGATTCAAATTTAAGTGAGCGTTGGTCGTTTATATGGAAAAGCATGGCCTCCTATATAGAGATCAACAGCAATCGAGGGTTTACGTGTTGGCATCATGGAATGAAGCGGGCCATACAAACTGTAAAGCCGATGTCAGGCACCCCAAGAGCGTTGGAAGGCTCTTAAATGAAATCGATGCAGGTGCATTGTGAGGAAATGACATACGAGCAGATAAAAAGAACGTTTTCAGAAGAATTTAAAGCTCGAGATCAAAATAAATTGCCCTACGTTATCCACGTGGTGAGAGTTATGAGGATTTAGGTATGCCCGATTAGAGCCAGTCTCATGGATTGGGAGACGCCAGGGCAAATGTATTTGGGTTGTATTCATCAACCGTATTACGTTGTCTTTTTGCATATTTCCTTGATAAACATCTGCCGATGAATTGCCCTAGTTTGTATGTACCATTGCATACGTTATAACTTTACACCCGTTGCCTATGGCTGTAAGTTGGAAACACATAAAAGTTACCCATAGATGCTGCTGGAATACACGATCGACCTAACCAAAATACCAGGCGATGTATCATTGGGGTCTGATGGCTGTTAAATCGGGAATTGCGTTGCCCCAGATGGTGTTGGTTAGAGGTGTTTGATTGTCGGGCGATGATGTTTTCAGAAGGGTCCATACTTAACGGTGGAGGAGGATGTGAGGGTGGTTCTGGGAAATGGTCTTGGCCAATAGCACCAATATCAAACGTTATAGGATGATGATGGTAAGTTGCCAATATCTTAATAAATCAGTGACACACCAATATCCAAGTGAGTTTTTTATTAAAACGTAGGCTGCTGACTTCAGCTACAATTGGAATAGATTTCAATACTTTTTAAAACAATAGTAATACATTGAGATTCAAAATTCTTTTGATGCGTTAAACATTTTTCTTCCTGTCAACCAAAAAATATACATTAATGCAAAAAAAAAACTTAATAAAACAATACTAAGATAAAAAGGTAATTTGAATGCCGATAACAGGGTTTGTGCTTCCATTGTTTTTCATTATATCATACTGTTCCCAAAGAGAAACACTGTTTAATAAACAAGAGAGTTCTAAAATTCTACATATCTCATATTCACCATTCGTTTTTTACCACAAACCACCATTAATTTATGACTGATAGTTGTTCGCAATAGACAAAAAAGAGAGCATAGCGGGAGTTGATTACACGAAAAAAAGAACTTAAGCACAGATTACTATCACAAGTTTTGTTATTAACAATGTATCTCAAAACACAATTATTTTAAAAATATGTAAAAGTGAAATAAAAAAACAAAGTAAATGATTAAATTTTATAATTATTGTCTTGATATTCAATGGAAAAGACAGAAAGATAGACTTTTTCTAGTGAGTATGATGATGTACTAAGCCAGCATATTTTTGTAAATATATTTAATATTTGATTTTTAAAACACATATACTTCTATATAATACATTACTTAATATTATTATTTTTTTCAAAAAACAAATTCGTTTTTTTTTTATATAGATTGAATACCCTTTTATTATATGAAAAATTTTGCTCTTAAATAAAAAAATTTTGAAACACAACATTGCTTAAGAACACTCTTCCACAGTTTGCCTAAAATGTATTATAAAACCCAAAGCTAAATAAATGTCACGATAAATTATTTAACTTGTTTTTTCATTTAATATTGAAGTTTTCGAGATATAAGGAGACAAATCATAAATTCGTTAAGAGGGAATTAAATTGCCACAGTTTCCATCATTTTGTAACAACATAATTAAAAAGAAATAAATAAACGTAAGTTTTATAGATTTTTTTATTAATGGTATTGGATTGTTACCGAAGTCAGAATGATAAATTCAATTTGATTTACGAATTCAAATTAAAGAATTGATCTTAGATATAAGTTATATCTATCTTATTCAGTTAGATCTGATTTTTGTCATATGGATTACAGTGACTTCTCCTCTCACTTTCATATGGGCGTTATATCCACGGTTTGCACCGATCCATAAATACATCTATAAACATTTGGAGGAAAACTTTACAACAAAACAAATCATAGTTTATGGCAAATTTTTTTCTAAGAAATTTGCGTCTAAGTTTTATCTAGAGGATATTTGTGCTTTAAACCATGCCAGTTGCATTAAATACCCTGTAGCTTAACCAACAGTAGGAAAATAATTTCTACAGAGCCGTTTTTGTCAAATTTATCTCTATAGATAATTTAATCCAAATCTTTTATTTCATAGAAATTCAATTTTATTTACTATACAAAATATTTTTGCCAAAACTTTTATTTCTATAGATAATTTTCTATCAGATATTTTGTGCTTTAAAACACTATTTATTATTCAAATACCACGAGGAAAAATATTATACAGAGAGTTTTTGTCAAATTTATTTAAAATAAAAAAGGAATACAAAAAATTCCGACATGGTAGAAAAAAAAGATAGGCCTGGATCTAATATATTAGATATATATCTAATCCCTTATATTATTGACTGAGATCTTCGTCACAGAATAATCTATAAACATGGCAAAACAATACAACAAGACAATAAGCTATAAAATTATTTCTTAGAAACTACTTTGGTCATCCACATTCTACCTTTTACATTATAGGATATTTTTTGTGGTTTAAAACATTTGGTCATATATAAACTACCACTGTTACGGATTAACCAACAGAGAAAAATTATTTCTACAGAGTTTTGTCAATATTTTATGTCGTATATGAAAATTTTATATCAAAATTTTTAGTGAAATTTTATTTCTATAATAATTTTGACAAAAATTTTACTTTCTATTAGAAATTTTGTACAAAAAAAAATTTATTCTATAGAAATTTTGTCAAAATTTTTTATTTCTAATAGAAAATTGGTCAAAATTTTAATTCTTACAAAACTTTGTCAAACATTTTATCTTCTTATAGCAAATTTTGTGCAAAATTTAATATTTCTATATAATATTTGTCAAAAATATTTTTCCATAGAAAAAATGTTGTGTGTCACCTCTTTTATTTCTATGACAACATTTTGTCGCAAAGATTGGGTATTTCTATAAACAATTTTGTCAACAATTTTTAATGTTCTTACGAAAAATTTTGTTCAAAATTGTATTTCTGTAAAACAAAATTTTTCAATATTTTAATTCTGCATACACAACTCTTATAAAATTTTTATTCTCTATAGAAAAATTTGATCGCAAAATCTTTATTTCTATAGAAAAATTTTTGTCAAATTTTTATCGTCTTATAGAAAATTTGTCAATTTTATTTCTATTAGAAAATTTGTCCAAAATTTTATTGCATATAGGCAAATTTTGTCAAAAACAATCATTTCTATAGGGAAAAATGTTTGTCAAAATTTTATTTCCTAGAAAATTTTGTCAAAATTCTTATTTCTAAAAGGAAATTTTGTCAAAATTCTTAGTTTCTTATAGAATCAGTTTGTCGAAATTTCATATTTCTATGAAATTTGTCGTCAACGAATTTTTATTGTTCATATAGATCAAATTCGGAACACCCTCACCTTGTCTGGAGAGGAATATTCTGCCAGAAACTCTACCAAAGCATCAGAATTCTATCCCAAGTCTACGAACAGTAAAAATCTTACATATTTTTGGCGATAGAATATCGACAGACTATGGCAACCGCGGGCTATAAATCTGCTTAGATCTAAAGCGGCGCATGATTTACAGGCACTTTTATTACTTAATCACAATTTATAAACCTAGTTCTCTATAAAGTATGCAAATTTATTTTTTCGTGAATGCGAGACGAAATTGTGTGTTGGAGACTTGGAGATTTGGGTGGAGATTTCCACCGCGCCATTTGAGAATTTTTTTGTGGGGAATATTTCGAAGACTGTTCAGGTATATAAAATCAGGTTTAGAGTTACATGTCTTCTATATGGAATTCTTTCTTCTACATGCAGGCATATCCTGTTGACTTTCTTTTTGTGTTAAAACTTTGTCAAAAACATTTACATTGGGATTTTCGTCGCTGGAATTTCATTTAAATTGAGAGACTTTTATTCGTGGGCCAATCAGTCATGGAAAATACTTAGGCACACTTGGTTTGGATCCTCAATTTTGTGATCCCGAAAGTAGCTGCAAATTTGGATCAATTCACAATGAAATTTTATCATGTGTTTGTCCTATTCTATTTTTTGGATTCTCTTGATTGCTTTACGAAGTTTCCCCTTCTTCTAACCTAAGCGCTGGGAGACCGCCTAGTCTAAGTCTTGAATCTTGACAATCAACCACTTCTTTTTGGACATATTGGTAAGAACAGCAAAGGAAATTTTTATATTAAAGTAAAGCCATAAAAAAATACCCGTGGAACGTATGTAAAAACATGCTGGCCTAGCAAAAGGTTTTATAAAAATTTTAATAAAACACAATTCTTTATGCACTGATTATTCAATTACAGCTTTCAACAACAAAAATCATGAAATCGTCCCAACAGATCTATCATCATGAAAGCATGCAGAAACAGATTTGCATTTTAAAACCGAAACGACAGGCAGAGAGGAAACTGAAAATTACTGCAGATCTCTACAGAATATGTTCAATTTGCTCTTTCATTCCACGAAGTATAACTCAACAACCAAATATCAAATACCAAGTGTCGAAGGATCAAGCTCTATTAAGACCCGGTGAAATCTTGTATTGGTAAAGTTAGAAAATTAACTGGTGCCCAGGTGAAAGTAAAATTATTTGATGCCAATAGACATCAGATGGAAGTAGATTTACTAGCAACAACGCGAAAACTCAAATCCATTGTTGTCGGGTGGAAAGGTTTCGTCAATCGACATTATTAAATTCCTAATTTTTTAGCAGAAAATTAATATCAAAATCCATGAAATTATTATGCATGAAATCTCTTCGTCAACAAAAATCTAAAAGTACTTTAAACAACATGACATTTTTTGTAATTCCCTTAATTTGATACAACAAGTTTCGTAAGCAAATCAACTTATGGATACTTTCTTCAATATTCATATAAAATAAAATTGCTTCATATTGTCTTAAGTTAAAGCACAATCTTTCTGTGAGTTTTCACCATATTCCATTTTGTTAAGAACATTAAAGGCTTCAGTGAAAATTTGATTTTAAGATTTTTCTTTTCCCCATTGAAGGAAAATTACTTGGAAAATATTTGTTTTGTTTCCAAATTTCTTTGGAATCAATTTGCTTGTCAAAGAAAAAGTTTTTTTTTTCTACTCAAACTTGGAAATGTTATACATGTTATAGGGGAGTTTGGTATTGCTCATGAAATCTCCGCACAAAGAGAGAAGATTGAATGAAACATTGCCAATTTTCAGGACCAAAAAAAAAAAAAA
>PGFW01065957.1:0-12002 GCA_003123925.1 Haematobia irritans | reverse complement strand
CATATTGCAAAAGAAAATATTTTGTATTTATTTAAGGGTGAGAGTGATCGAATACAATCGTCAACAATAAAATAATGAATTTTTAAAACGCCTCTCATTTCCCTGTGTTTTGCCATTTCGGGGAAGCCTCCTAATAGATATAGCCACCATTTGAGCCATAGTTTGTCCCATGATGTTCATGGGTTTCGTGAGTGTGACTGCCTTGGCTCTCATGGCCATAACTATCATGTCCGTGACCATGGCCATGGCTGTCACGGCCGTGGCTGTCATGGCCGTGGCTGTCAAGGCCGTGCTATCATGATGACTTTCGTGGTGACCATGACTGTCATGACCATGACTATCATTCCCGTGGCTTTCGTGATGCCCATGACTATCTTGATGATGGCCGTGGTGTCATGACCGCCTTGACTATGACCGTGACTTTCATGGTGGTTCTCGTGATGACCATGACTGTCATGCCTTGACTTCCGTGACCGTGACTATCATGTCCGTGATTATCGTGGCCGTGGCTTTCGTGATGGCCATGACTATCTTGATGATGGCCGTGACTATCATGTCCGTGACCACCTTGACTATGACCGTGACTTTCATGGTGGCTCTCGTGATGGCCATGACTCTCTTGATGATGACCGTGACTGTCATGCCCTTGACTTCCGTGTCCATGACTATCATGACCGTGATTATCGTGGCGTGGCTTTCGTGATGGCCATGATTATCTTGATGATGACCGTGACTGTCATGACCGCCTTGACTATGACCGTGACTTTCATGATGGCTCTCGTGATGTCCATGACTTTCTTCATGATGTCCATGACTGTCATGACCTTGATTTGCGTGACCATGACTATCATGGCCATGACTTTCATGGTGACTGTCATGACCATGACTATCGTGACCATGACCTCCTTGACTATTTCCGTGACTTTCATGGTGACTCTCGTGATGGCCATGACTCTCTTGATGGTGGCCTTGACTACCATGACCGTGACCGTCGTGGCCATGGCTATCGTGACCCATGACTATCGTGACCGTGGCTATCTGACCGTGACTATCGTGACCACTAGTACCATGTCCGTGGCTTCCATGACCATCTTGACTGTGTCCATGACTCTCCTGGTGATGACCGTGACTGTCGTGTCCATGTCCGTGGCTATCATGACCATGGCTTTCCTGGTGCCATGACTTTCATGGTGACTTTCGTGATGTCCATGACCACTGTCATGGCCACCGTGGCCATGATTATCATGCGACCATGATCGGCGTGAGCGCTACTATGACCAGAGCTGCCATCTGCACTGAAAAAGCTTGATGGAGCCGAATAGCTACCGCTACCAAATGAACAAATTCAAATGAAGGTGCAGAAATTTCAGCGCCATAGGATCCCGATGTATATGTAGTCAATTTCGATGGTTCGATGCACCATAACTAGAATAGGAGCCTGATCCAAATGAGGAAGTGTAACTCTCTGGGAATGAGTGACTTCCATACTGAGCCAGAAGATGAATGGTGGGTAGCGGGATTTTCATGAGGTGTAAAATACAGATGACTGACATCTGCCGCAGCAAGGGCAATTAAGCCAAATAACACGGCAATAAATATTTTCTGTAATGAATGAAAATAAAAATTTAACTTTTATTCAGAATTTTGAAATGGAGAAATAAAATGGTATGATGCAATTTAATTTAATGTAGAATCTCAAATTAAGTTATCTTCATAGGAATGGTGACTTTTCTCTGTCTGTCACTATGTGTAGAAGAACCTCCTATTTGCGTGCCCGTGTACGGAAACCTGATTGGTCTAGTAAAAGGATATTTGGAGAATTGTATGTATTTCTCCGTGGACATGTGGTAATAAGCTGCAAAATAATTCACTTGGAGGAATCACATCGCTCCATTACCCAGCAATAGATTAGGAAGTTTATCCAAAGGCACAACTTTAAAAGCACTTCTAAAAATGTACTCTCAAAGATGTTTTCTATTTTAACCACACAGGAAGTTCTTTTAATACAATTGTTTATAACTCGCTTTTTTCATATTTATACCCTGCGCCACACTGTGGAACAGGGTATTATAAGTTAGTGCATATGTTTGCAACACCCAGAAGGAGACGAGATAGACACATGGTGTCTCTGGCAAAAATGCTCAGGGTGGGCTCCTGAATCGATATAGCCATTTTGTAATCAAAGTCTAGGTTGCAGTTTTAGTCCAATCGACTTCAAATTTGGCACAAGTATGTGTTTTGGCTCGGAATAGAAGAAATCGGTGCAGATTTAGATATAGCTCCCATATGTATGTTTCGCCCGATATGGACTTATATGGCCCAGAAGCCAGAGTTTTGCCCTAATTTGCTTAAAATTTGGCACAAGAAGAACAATTGTTACTATAGTCAAGTGTGCCAAATTTTATTGAATTCGGTTCAGATTTAGATATAGCTCCCATATATATCTTTCGCCCGATATGGACTAATATGGTCCCAGAAGCCAGAGTTTTACCCCAATTTGGTTGAAATTTTGCACTAGGAGTACAATAGTAGTGTAGTCAAGTGTGCCAAATTTTATTGAAATCGGCTCAGATTTAATGTTCATGGGTTTCGTGAGTGTGACTGCCTTGGCTCTCATGGCCATAACTATCATGTCCGTGACCATGGCCATGGCTGTCACGGCCGTGGCTGTCATGGCCGTGGCTGTCAAGGCCGTGGCTATCATGATGACTTTCGTGGTGACCATGACTGTCATGACCATGACTATCATTCCCGTGGCTTTCGTGATGCCCATGACTATCTTGATGATGGCCGTGGCTGTCATGACCGCCTTGACTATGACCGTGACTTTCATGGTGGTTCTCGTGATGACCATGACTGTCATGTCCTTGACTTCCGTGACCGTGACTATCATGTCCGTGATTATCGTGGCCGTGGCTTTCGTGATGGCCATGACTATCTTGATGATGGCCGTGACTATCATGTCCGTGACCACCTTGACTATGACCGTGACTTTCATGGTGGCTCTCGTGATGGCCATGACTCTCTTGATGATGACCGTGACTGTCATGCCCTTGACTTCCGTGTCCATGACTATCATGACCGTGATTATCGTGGCCGTGGCTTTCGTGATGGCCATGATTATCTTGATGATGACCGTGACTGTCATGACCGCCTTGACTATGACCGTGACTTTCATGATGGCTCTCGTGATGTCCATGACTTTCTTCATGATGTCCATGACTGACCTTGATTTGCCGTGACCATGACTATCCATGGCCATGACTTTCATGGTGACTGCATGACCATGACTATCGTGACCATGACCTCCTTGACTATTTCCGTGACTTTCATGGTGACTCTCGTGATGGCCATGACTCTCTTGATGGTGGCCTTGACTACCATGACCGTGACCGTCGTGACCATGGCTATCGTGACCATGACTATCGTGACCGTGGCTATCATGACCGTGACTATCGTGACCACTAGTACCATGTCCGTGGCTTCCATGACCATCTTGACTGTGTCCATGACTCTCCTGGTGATGACCGTGACTGTCGTGTCCATGTCCGTGGCTATCATGACCATGGCTTTCCTGGTGGCCATGACTTTCATGGTGACTTTCGTGATGTCCATGACCACTGTCATGGCCACCGTGGCCATGATTATCATGACCATGATCGGCGTGAGCGCTACTATGACCAGAGCTGCCATCTGCACTGAAAAAGCTTGATGGAGCCGAATAGCTACCGCTACCAAAGGAACTAAATTCAAATGAAGGTGCAGAAATTTCAGCGCCATAGGATCCCGATGTATATGTAGTCAATTTCGATGGTTCCGATGCACCATAACTAGAATAGGAGCCTGATCCAAATGAGGAAGTGTAACTCTCTGGGAATGAGTGACTTCCATATGAGCCAGAAGATGAATGGTGGGTAGCGGGATTTTCATGAGGTGGTAAATACAGATGACTGACATCTGCCGCAGCAAGGGCAATTAAGCCAAATAACACGGCAATAAATATTTTCTGTAATGAATGAAAAAGAAATTTATTAACTTTTATTCAGAATTTTGAATGGAGAAAATAAAATGGTATGATGCAATTTAATTTAATGTAGAATCTCAAATTAAGTTATGCTTCCATAGGAATGGTGACTTTTCGTCTGTCTGTCACTATGTGAAAAAACCTCACTTTTTGGTGCCGTGTACGGAAACCTGATTGGTCTATCGTAAGAAGGATATTTGAGAATTCCGTATGTATTTTCTCCGTTGGACATTGGTGGTAATAAGCTGCAAATATAATTACGTCGCGGTTGGTAGAATCACACTCTCGCTCCATTACCCCAGCAATAGATAGGAAGTTTATCCAAAGGCCAGCAAACTTTAAGAAGCACTTTCTAAAGAAATGTACTCTCCAAACGACTAAGTTATTTCTATTTTACAACACAGGAATTCTTTTAATACAATTGTTTATAACTCGCTCTTTTTCCATATTTTATCACCCTGCGCCAACACTGTGAAAGGGTATGTATAAGTTAGTGCAATATGTTTGCTAACACCCAGAAGGAGACGAGCATAGAGCACATGGTGCTCTCTGGGCAAACAATGCTCAGGGTGGGCTCCTGAAATCGATATAGCCTTTTGTAATCACAAGTTATTCGTGTTTGGCGTTAGTTGATCTGCAATCGACTTCAAATTTTGGCACAGTATGTGTTTTTGGCTCCGAATAGAAGAAATCGGTGCAGATTTAGATGATACTCCCCAATATGTATGTTTCGCCACGATATGGACTTTATATGGCCAGAAGCCAGAGTTTTGCCCTAATTTGCTTAAAAATTTGGCACAGAAGAAAAATTGTTACTATAGTCAAGTGGCCAAAATTTTATTGAAATCGGTTTCAGATTTAGATTATAGCATGCCCATATATAATATACTTCTTCGCCGATTGGATAATATGGTCAGAAGCCAGAGTTCTTACCCCCAATTTGGTTGAGAATGTTTTTGCACAGCTAGGAGTAAATTAGTAGTGTAGTCAAGTGTGCGCAAATTTTAGTTTTGAAATCGCCTCAGATTTTAAGATAAGCTCCATATATAGCTTTCGCCCGAATTTACCACTCATATGACCACCAGAGGCCAATTTTTTGCTAACGATTAGTTTGAAATTTTGAAACAGGGAGTAAGAATTAGCATGTAGCTATGCGTACCAAATTTGGTTGAAAATCGGTTCAGATTTAGATAATCTCCCCATATTAGCTTTCGCCCGATTTACACTCATTATGACTACAATGAGCCAAATTATTTAACTCCGATTTAGTTGAAATTTGCCAGGGAGTAGAATTGAAGCATTATAGCTATGCGTGCCAAAAATTTGATTGTAATCGGTTCAGATTTAGAATATAGTCTCCCCATGAAATAAAGGGTGATTTCCTTTTGAGGTTAGGATTTTCATGCATTAGTATTTGACCAGGATCACTGGATTTCAGACATGGTGTTCAAAGAGAAAGAATGCTCCAGTATGCTTTTGACATTTAAATCATGAATAGACTTACTAACGACACAACGTCGAATTATTCAGTGAATTGGGCCCTAGAAAAGTTGGCAGAAAATGCTTTTTTTATCCGACAAATTTTTTCAGCGATGAGGCTCATTTCTGGTTGAGATGGCTACGTAAAATAAGCAAAATTGCCGCATTTGGAGTGAAGAGCAACCAAAGAAGCCGTTCAAGAACTTGCCCAATGCATCCAAAATGCACTGTTTTGGTGTGGTTTGGTACGCCTGGTGGAATCATTGGAACCGATTTTTTTCAAAGATGCTGTTGGACGCAACGTTACGGTGGAATGGCGATCGCTATCGTTCGATGCTAACAATGACTTTTTGTTGCAAAAATGGAAGAACTGACTTGGTTGACATGTGGTTTCAACAAGATGGCGGCTAACATGCCCACAGCCTCGCGATTCTAATGCCATTTTGAGGGAAACTCGAGAACAATTCATCTCAAGAATGGACCCGGTAAGTTGGCCACCAAGAATCATCGCGATTTGACGCCTTTTAGACTATTTTTGGGGGCTACGTCAAGTCTAAAGTTCTACAGAAATTAAGCCAGCAACTAATTCCAATCTTTGGAAGACAACATTTCCGAAGAAATTCGGGCTATTCCGGCGAAATGCTCGAAAAAGTTCCAAGAATTGACTTTCCCGGAAATGGACCACCTAACAGACGGCAGCCGCGGTCAACATTTAAATGAAATTATCTTTCAAAAAGTAAATGTCATGGACCAATCTAACGTTTCAAATAAAGAACCGATAGATTTTGCAAATTTTATGCGTTTTTTTTAAAAAAAAATTATCAAGCTCTTAAACAATCACCCTTTATTATGATTTTCTGATTTCGACAAAAAATGGTCAAAACACCAACATTTTTTCACTGCTGTAGTCGAAAAAGTTGAAAAATGACTCTAATTTTCCTAAACTTTAATAACATATATCGAGCGATAAATCCCATAAATAAACTTTTTGCGAATTTTACTTAAAAATTGCTTCAGATTTAAATGTTTACCAATATTTGTTTTTACTAAAATTGTGTTCCACCCCTATGTGCATTAGCAACTTAAAATATTGAGTCAATAGTTTTTGGTAAAATCTATCAAATTCTGTCCAATCGAGTGATATTTAAAGTATGTATTTGGGACAAACCTTTATATATATAGGCACCAACACATTTGACGGATGTGAATGGTATCGAAAATGGGGGTTAAAAGATCTTACAAAGTGGTGACAGGGTATAATATAGTCGGCCCGCGTGACTTTGGACTTTCCTTACTTGTTTTTACTAACATTGTGTTCACTAGGTATTAAATTTTGAGTCTACAGATTTAGGGGGGGGGGGGGGGGGGGGTTTGTAGAAGTCAATCAAATTCTGTCCAGATGATTTTAAATATATGTATTTGGGAAAACCTTTATATATAGCCCCAACTCATTGACGGATGTGATATGGTATCGAACATTCGTTAATCTACAAAGTGTCATGTATAAATATAGTCGGACCGCCCGACTTTAGACTTCCTTACTTGTTTTAATGGGTAATATTTATCTTTTTATACCCACCACCATAGAATGGTGACGGGGGTATAAATAAGTTGGTCATTACGTTTTGTAACACCATAAGAAATATCCGATTTCCGACCAATATAAGTATATATACTACTTGATCAGTGGAGAATTCTAAAGACGAATTATAACATGGTATATCGTCTTAGATTTCTCGTCTGTCTGCCTATTTGGCGTGTCTGTCCTGTTGTAATCACGGCTTAAAGTCTTTCAAATAATAAGCCAAACGTGCTGAAATTTTGCACAAACTCGTCCTTTTGTCTGCAGGCAGGTTAAGTTAAAAGATGGGCTTCATCGGTCCAGGTTTGATATATCCCCATGATAAACCGACCCTTCCGATTTGAGTTCTTGGGCCTTATAACAAACCGTAGTTTTTATCCAATTTGCCTGAAGTTGGAAATCTATAGGTATTCTAGGCCCACAAACAGGTGTAAAAAATGGTGAGCATCGGTCCATGTTTTGGTATACCCCCATATTAGATCGATCTCCCGATTTTTATTTCATTGGGCTTATAAAACCGTAGTTTTTATAAAATTTGCTCAAATTGGAAATCTAGAGGTATTTTAGGACCAATAAAGAGTGTGGCAAAAAGCTGAGTATCGCAAGTGTTTTAGTTAGCCCCCATATCGACCGATCTCGCCGATTTTAACTTTTTTGGGCGTGTAAGAAACCAGAGTTTTTGTTTCAATTGCCTTGAAATTGAAAATCTGGAGGTTTTTTTAGGACTATATAGTAGGTGTGGCAAGAAAATAATTTTATTGTTTAGGAAATCTAGAAACGCGTAGTTTTTACCCAATTTAAGAAGTGTAGAAAGGGAGTATCGGCCCATATTCTAGTATACCCCCAATAAGACGTATCCCCCGATTTAACTCGATGGTGTTCTAGAAACGTAGTTTTTATCCGATTGCCTGAATTTAAAAATGGTGTTTTAGACCCCACAAAAACGTGTATCCAGATTTCAAATTTTAATCGGTCATTTTGGTAAGGTATGCCAATAGAAGAACCGATTTTACTTATTGGAATTCCTTGAAACTGAAATGTAAAACTTTCAGATTAAAAAACTTCCGTAAATGCATTTAAATATTGGGTGTGAAAAATCTACAGATTTTAGATTTTTAATCAAAGCGTTATTTCATCAATTTTCCTTGCAGCTCCTAACAAGAGATGATAATGATCCTTAAACTTCCCCAAACAAAAATGGTTCTTATAACATGCCAGAATCTGATATAGTCTTAGTTAGGTGGGCAAGCCCAAGGCTCAATTAGACTATTCAGTCCATTGTGATACACATTGGTGAACTTCTCTCCTTAATCACTGAGTTGGGCTGCCCCCGATTCCCATGTTAAGGTCAATGACAAGGGACCCTCCTTTTTATAGCCGAGTCGCGAACGGCTTTCTACATGCAGTGAATCCACTTAGCCTTTGAAACCCTCAGAAATGTCACCCAGCATGTACTGAGGGTGGGAATAATCCCATCGCTGAAAAACCTTTTTGGTGTTAGGTCGAAGCAGGAATCGAAACCACGACCTTGTGTATGCAAGGCGGGCATGCTAAATCATTGCACAACGGTTGGCTTCATAAGGTTATCAATCTTTAAATTGTTTCGGGAAATGTACTGTACTGGCTGAAAACGGCCTCTGCCTTGGAGAAGTATCTGCCATCCAAACCCCCCTGACAGTTTGAAAGAAACTATATATATTGATTTGTCCGTCGACGCGTCTGTTGAAATCACAGCTAACTTCCGAACGAAACAAGCTAGCGCGCTCAACTTGGCACAAGTAGTTGTTATTGATGTAGGTCGGATTGGTATTGCAAATGGGCCCCCCCATAACGGTCCCCCACTTTTTATGTATAGCCCCCAAATATAACGGACCGCCCAAATTTGGGCTTGTGGAGGCCTCTAAGGAGTAACTATTTCATCCGATCTGGCTCAAATTTGGTACAAGTGATGTAAAGTATATGGTCTCTAGCAACCATGCAAAATTGGTCCATATCGGTCACCATAATTATATATAACGCCCATAATAAAAAACCGATCACCCAGATTTGACCTTCGGAGCCTTAGAGGGCCAAAATTCATCAATCCGGGTTGAAATGTGGTACGTGGTGTTAGTTTTATGGTCCTCTAACAACCATGCAAAAAATTGTCCATATCGGCAGTAATTTATTAGCCCATATAAACCGATCCGCAAAGAATTTTGAGCCTCCGGAGCCTCTGTAGGAGTAAAATTCATCCGATCCGGTTGAAATTTGGAAACGTGGTGCTAGTATGTGAATAGCTAACAGACAGCAAGAAATTAGTCCATAATCGGTCCGCATAATTATATATAGCCCCCATATAAATCGATCCCCAAGATTTGACCTCCCGAACCTACTTTGGGGAGCCAAAATTCATCCGATTCGGTTGAAATTTGGTTACGTGATGTTAGTATATAGTATCTAACAACCATGGCAAAAAATTGGTCGCTATCGGTTCATAATTAATATACCCCATATAAAACCGTTCCGCCAGATTTTGGTCTCCGGAGCCCTCTTCCAGGAGGCAAAATTCCTTCCCGTTTGAAATTGAACCATGGTGTTAGCATAGGCCCCCGGCTTATAACCCATGCCAAAATTGGTCCCATATCCGGTCTATATGTTATATATAGCCGATCCCCAATCACACACAAAAATTTGGTCCATATCGGTTCCAATGATCATGGTTGCCACTCCGAGGGCCAAAATATAATATACAAAAATTTTATTTCTATAGAAAATTTTAATCAAAAATGTTATTTTCTATAGAAATTTTTCCAAAATTTTATTCCTATAGAAAAATTTTGTCAAATTTTATTTTTATAGGAAAATTTTGGCCAAAAAATTTAGTTTCCTAATAAGAAAATGTTTTCAAAAATTTTAATTCCTATAAAGGGAATGATTTTTCAAAAATTTTAATTCTATAGAGAAATGTTGTCAAATTGTTTCTATAGAAAATTTTGTCCAAATTTTATTTCTACACGAAAATTCTTGTCAAAATTTTTTAAAACGTCTATAGAAAATTTTGTCCAAAATTTTATTTAATAGAAAATTTTGGTCCAAATTTATTCTCTATATTGAAAATTTTGTCCAAATTTTATTCCCCCTATAGAAAATTTTTAGTACAAATTTGATTTTATTTCTATAGAAAAAATTTGTCCAAATTTTCTTCTATAGAAAATGTTGTTCAAAATTTTATTTCTATAGAAACTTTGTCAAAACTTTATTTCTATAGAAAATTTTGTCAAACTTATTATATACGTAATTTAATCGGCCTTTTTTAGTTTAATATATCCACGTAAATGGACTACCTTCAATTTAGAAAGACGGTTTAGAAGAAACTTGCCATCAGGCAAGTTTTACGCAAATTCCAAAGTAATTCGATTGTGGATGACATCTTCAAGTAGAAGTTTCACGCAAATCATGGTGGAGGGTACATAAGCCTTCGGCCTGGCGCGAACTTACGGCCGTATATACTTGTTTGTAGTATAAAGTACAGGCTTGCAGTTTAAGTACGATCGTCCTCCGAAAGATTTGCTTTTGATTCTTACTCTCGACTCAATGCACTGATTTTGGAAAAATAGTTCCAAATTTGGCTATAGCTGCCAGTATATATCAACCGAATGTGATCATAAACTGACGTGTTTCTTTTCCTGTTTTATCAACCTAATGTTTTTCATTCCAATTCGCAATTAACCCCATAGGTGCAATGCAAGAACCCCAGGAAGGAATTTGTACCCCTATAACATGTTTTTAAGAGCAAAACCTTTTAATTGTTCACCATCCAAACAAAATAACATTGTGGGTGAAAAATGTTAGAAGTGATCATAGTCCTTCTCTGCGTGCAATCAGGATTTTATAATGTTATACAGATACGCATACAGCGTAGTAGTTAAATTGTAATACCTACAGGTGACGACCTTGGATCTTAATATGTAACCGTCGAAAATTGGATTAAGCGATGACCCCATTCGATGCATAGGTGGACATCTAAACCATTGTCCGTATTGGCCTCCTTTAGAATTTATTCGAGTTACTAAAACTTACACAAAAATTTAAAGTGAATAGTTCAAAAATCTCTTCCCCGATAGAGCCAATCCAACAGAAGGAGTTAAAACACTCCAAGTAACGAATTTCTTTCTTTGAGGTTTTCTGTCACAGCAGATCTATAATCTCCATCCAAAAAAAAAAAAATATTGACAATATGATAGTTTTGTTTAAATCAATCCTCGTAGGTCAAACACTAAGTCCACCTATTGCAATACAACACTAAACACAATATATTTTGAAGATCGGTTATAAATGTTCAGGGACAATATTGTTATTTTTTTATTTTGTATAATACTTCTACATATTAAATCTTGATTTTTTATTGTTTATTCTTTATTAACTCATAAGAGAATAATTGAATTTTTTTTGATAATTCTTATAGGATACTTAGCACAAAATCCCTCAAAATCCACTAACCAATTTTGACAATTCCCTCAACGTCTTATTAATTAAGATGTACTGATTCATTTGGATTATATTACGATATTATACAAATTTTCAAATTTGATGGCATTGCAGAAATTGCTGTTACGGATCTTAGAGATGCCAGAAACTTTGTTGTGCGCTTCACCCTATTGATCTAAAAAATTCCCATCTGGAGTAATCGTTTCAATATTTTACGCTAAAATACGAAATAATTATTGTGAATTTAGTAATTGCAATCCCCCGAAAACAAACCGGAATAAGGTAATTTTTAGCCACAATGGGTAAACATATGGTCTAACGGATAAAATAAATACAAAGATTTTTGTTTTTTTATAATTATATACAAATATATTATTATTTATATAAATTTAATCGAATGTTTTTGCCATTTCTTTGTGAATATCCAAGAATTTTGTATGTAGAATA
>PGFW01065952.1:0-10058 GCA_003123925.1 Haematobia irritans | reverse complement strand
GCACTTCGGAGAATCCTCACCACGTTAAAAGCAGTCTTTACTATATTCGAATACTCGTCGGAAAAAAAGCGCCGTCACTATAGAGCAATTGGTACCGGGCCCAAGATTGCAATTATTAGGTATCTTATACAACCCAAGTAGAAATGGTTGGTTGCAATTCGGACATTAACCAATGAGGAAATGAATGTCAGATAACTTATTTTTGTTACAAACAATGTTTTGGATTATTTTCCCCAATTATACATCCAACACGACAATAAAAAATTCACAGATCAAAACGAAATTCCTATAACCATTCCATGTTACAATAACGCAATGAGGGATTGAATTGGGGTTTATGCTGCATAAAATTGGTTGAAGCTACCCCTGCCAGCATTTCAAAGTTCCATTTCAACCTCATCGTTACCACAGCCTCGTAAATGTCACTTCAACATCATGAAAAGGTACATCAAAAAGTACATGCAAGTAATTTGCATCCTACTGTTAAAAAAGCCATTTTTTTTGTGAAACGCCAAGCGCAACCAGCTTGTTATATTTTAATTAAATAAAAACGAAAATAAAGTTCTGAAAACATAGATTAAACGCTTAAAATTGTGAAAGGTATATTGGTGAACAATTTGGTGATTTTCCAAATGGAATAAAGTGATTGTTTTTCAGATATTTTACAGACACGCTGCCTCCATGGAATAAAAACACTGGTTGATAGACGCAGCAACATGTAACTCAACATCATCATTAATGCCAAAAATTATGTTAAATGTAATGTGATAGTGGTATAAATGTTATATTTTTAAGAATTTGTAAATGTTAATCAAATTAATAAATATCTAACACAACGTTTTACATCGACCACAATGATTCTTTTACAACTATCTTAAATGCACTTTTTCTGATTGTTTGGAGGGTCCCTTATTGGTGTGTTCTAATTTGTCTATAAAGGGCACCCTAATAATTGCACTCATGCGAAACATTTTTGTAGTAACTTGGCGTGGTACAATTCTTCTCAATAGTGACGGCGCTTTTCCGACGAGTTTTTTGATGTCGTATATGGTGTTTTCGACGTAGTGGGATTCTCAAAAGAGTCCCCAAATTCAAAAATCGTTAGGCACGGGCACCGGAGCATAGTGAGGGACTACATTCATGGGAATTTCAACAAATGGTTGTAGAACCAAAAAGTGAGGTTATACTATATAGAAATTCTTAGTTCAATTATAGGGACGCGTTGGGATGTCCGTAACTAATATTTACAGGACGTCTCTTCGAAATAAATCATCTCTATCACATCAGCATTGCGTATAATGGTTATGTAGACGCTACAAATTTGCAAAACGGGGAACATTGCAATTAACGTTAGTTAATAAGTCCGCAATACATTGAATAAATTGTTTATCCCATAGATAAAGAAGTTGCCTATTTCAACGTTTATTTTATGTTATATCGGCACCGAACCTATAAATATAGAAGGACATCAGGTATACAGGTTAAAGATTTGCCATAACCCTAAAATTGGGCACTTCATTAGCCCAACTAAATCACAATTATACTTTTTTACGGCATACAGCAGAGCTTTTATATTATTTGTATTAGATACAGCAATCGGATCTGGAGCCCGTACCAAGTGTGATGTCTGTATTTACCATTTAGAAGAGCTTACATGGTTAGAGAAATTTCTGGCCCAGGTATACGTAATTGAATTAGGTTTCTGTTAGGTCTTTGATCTGACTTTAATTGCATCCATAATACAGCCATATGATTCGCACTTACTAATACGGACAAAACATTTATCCTATAAGATAATTGTAAATTTACATGTAGGATTGATTTCTGCGCGACCGACGTATATGTTAGAACTTAAAAGCCTTAGGCATAGCATACTTTTGGGCTATATTATTTCGATTGTTTATTATGATTGTAGAATCTTTGGTAATATAATTAATTAACAAATTCATCAATGATAATCTGCCAATGTTCATTTAAGGTTGCAATTGGATTATTTGGTTATGAATACTAATAGAATAAAGAAAATCGAAGGCGGTTGCAAACCTAATCAAACCATCAACAACAAGAATATAATTTTTGAAAGATTTGAGATGGTTCGACATAACCATAATGACAAGTTTGATTCCATTATACACTACATACCATGCCAGTTCAAATTGCAAACATATTCATTGTAGCTGGGAAAGAAAATTATCATTCTTGAATAACGATTAGATGTGATCCTCAACTTGCTTTCGGTATAGGCAAGATAATTACGGTCTAAGGACAACGATTAGTTTATCTGAGGTGTATGATAGAGATTGTAGAGAACTTGGAACAATTAAGAACTCGATCTGAAAAGCCTGGAATTTTTTTAGCCGGCGAAAGCGTTTTACAGCTAACAGCACAAAAGCGACACAGAATATTTACAAAAGTATACCACATATATTTCGAAAACAAGCGACGAATTCGTGACCATACTTATATTTACGGAGAGAATTAAAAAATTGTGAAACATTGACCAAACGTAAACTTTATTGTATAATTTGTCGTTGCTGCAATGTATAATGCTAATTTGCTCACACATTAATCACTGAAAATATTAATGATAAATCTGTAATAGAGCAATAGACTCGGTAGATGTAAATATCAAAAACTAAATAAGTAAATGAAATATATAAATGATAAAAAAAAACACAGCACCGTGAATGTCTGTGTTTAGTAACAGGATATCGCTTGCCATGCATTTTAAATGTTCATTTCACTCTCATCGCTAACCAATCAGACTCTCGAAACAGTGGACCACTTGTCAAACTAAATCGCACAACGCCAGGATGGGGGAAATCGTATATAAAAGAGTATGAAAATGTGCTATCCTGTGAATTAGGTATTTTGCTCATATCCATTGATTCTAGTTTACAAACCTCGAATATCCCTGCCTTAGCATTTTGAAAGTTTCCAATTTTCTATCTCTTCATCGCTAACCACAAGACTGATTAATAAGGTCACCATAGAACCTGCATCGCGAACTGTGATGGGGGGAAGCATATCAAAAAGTACAAAATGTACATGCAACAGTATTTTGCCATACACTGCTGTTCAGGAAGAGCCATTTTATTTTTTGATTATGCCTGAACGCCAATGCGCAAACACAGCTGTTTATATATTTATTTAAATAAAAACAGAATCATAAATATAGTTCTGAAAACACTAGATATTATCTCCGCTTTAATAATTCGTGAATGATTTGTAATGGTGTGATATCAATTTTCGATCTTTCAATAGAATAGATAGTGATCGTTTTTCAAATATTATATCCCAGCCGTGTCTTCTCATCGAAAATAAATATAAACTGGCTTAAGCGCTGCATATTTTGTAACTATGGCTATGTTAAAACTCTATAAATCATTCATTCTTTTTTATTAAAATTAAAAACATTATGTTTATAATGTGATGAAAAGATAATCTTCGGAAAAGTTAATATTAAGCTATTATTTATATAAGATAGATTGATAAATGTTTATCTCCAACATCAATATAACTATACTTCGGTACATAATCGTTGTTATACTTTGACCACACATGATTCTTAACTACCACAACTTATCTTAAAAATTCGCACCTTATTTCTGAAGTAAGTTTGGCAAGGGTTCTCCTTGATTGGTCGTCCCTTCCGACAATTGATTCTAAATAGGCACAATAATTGCTACTGATGAGAGAACTTTTTTCAGTAAGTAACTTCTGGAGACGGGGTGTTAACGGGAACTTTTCTTCAAATGGGGTTATTTGATGGTTGCGCGTATTTCCGCGAGTTTTTTGATGTGGTATATGATTGTTTTCGGCGTAGTGGGGATTCTCAGGAGCGCCCCCAAATTCAAAAAATGTTGGGTGGAAGGGCTGGACGTCAGAGAGGTACAATGTAGTTTATGTAATTTGCTATTAGCGAGAAAGAGATCCTTCAGCGCTGTGTCTGGAGAATCGGATCACTCGATCTGTCGGCGAGGATGACTAAATAATCGGTAACCATGGTTAGTCGATCCAATTAACATATGCGGCAGTATCGACATTTTGAATTAAGCTTATAATGTGCACAAATATATGGGAATATGTCCGACACGTAGCACTCGTGCCAGAATAACTGATATTCTGTAAAGCGCCTTAGCAACTATTCTATATATTTTCATGTAACGATAATAGTATTATATCCCAAAAATGACATATCAGATATTTTGAATGAGCTCCTGGAAAAATTTTGACTGCTGCATGTTAATTGGGATCGATAAACATTATATCGAATTATTTAGTCATCAACGAATATTGTCGTATCGATTGGAGACACAGTAATGGCCAGTTTCTCATCCTCCGTTAATTTTAACCGGTGGATAGACCTCCGGTTAGTAAACTTTTGTATGGGAATCAGCTGTTTTAATTCGACACCGATAAATATAACTAAGACATTGAGCAACTGGGCCTAAAGATTCTTTAATTAAACACAAGCATTCCGTCCGGAAAAGACTTTATACAGCCTATTTCATGAAAAGTTGATTTAGTTTATGAACGATTGATAAAATTAATTTCGTGAAAAATAGGCATTCATAAACGATTACTCAAATTACAAAAACCTTTAAACAAGTCTTTGGTAATTGTAAAAATTTATTGTAGGATGTACCCTTCTTTAACTCTTTGATAAAATTGCAAAATGCTTTTTTTGGGCAATACCTATAAATTTATCGCTGTTTTATGCTATTTTGTATATCATTATATGCCAATGCGTTAAAAGGGCGTCTTTTCTTATAAAACCCTATTTTATTGCCTTTTTCAAAATACTAATCCAAATAAGAGAACTGCAGAATATTAACGTACAAAATATACCAACCAATATTACTGTTATAATTTAACGTCATCTTACTTCCTTTTGTTACTTTAGGGCTGTTTTGCTTTTTGGCACTGGATAGAACTTTTTGTAATGGGCAAATCGTTGCACTGGTGTTTATCCAGTGCAACTATCAGTGGCAATGGTCGCACCAGATGTCAACCAATTATACTGCGAATTTGTAGTTGTCAAAATTGAATTGGAACTAACTAAGAATATGGGGAGGAACCATCTCAAGTCAATGTTCACATACTGAAAAGAAGAAGAAACAAAGCAAATGTAAATAAACAAAAGCAGAAGTATTTGTTTAAATTTTGTTTCCTGCAAGAAAACGGAATATGTATCGAATTATAGTAGAAATATCTAGTGCCAATTTTAATTGTAGCGTCTCTAAAACTTCCAATAAAGGATCTCACGGAAGTGACGATTTCATTTCGGGACCATTTCGTCAAGAGGGCTTTCTGTATTTCGTGAGACTCACAATAATTATGGATTCGAAAAATTTAACCGGCGCCTCTAAATTTTTTACATAAAAACATCCTTAAAATGGATGAGAATCAGTGATAATGTGTTTTTTCTTCCTACAAATCAAAGTTTAAATTGAATGGCCTCGGTGGTTGGAGTTTAGTCGAAGGTCGCAAAGAAAAGTCTTAAATCGCAAAGAAATAAAAAAACATGTTTCCTTCAATAAATGGTGGGGGTAATATTATGGTCTGGGGGTCGTTTTTTTGACCATGTTATGGCTCCGATTTATAGAGTATAGAGGGCACTCATGCTATTTGGAAATCTCAAAAAACAGTGTTGTCCCATGTAATATTACATAACAAATTCACCGGGAAATACGCGTCTACATGGATTATTCAGTGCTGATCATGGATCTCACAGCACTCGTATAGTGTGGGCTGAAACACAACTTATTTCCTAATGAAAAAGTGTGTGTACTTGTAAACTTATGTTCGAAATTCAGCAAATGTTCGTTCCTATGTTTTAAAACAAAATAATGTATTAATACGCCTTTATTGTGGACCAAATTCATTGATACAATCTCAAGGTTTGTTGCGAGTATAATAAAAGGTTGATATTCCATAAATGCATTGAAATTTGAATCTGCACCGATTTAGACAAAATTGTATACACTTCAACAAAATCTATGTACTTAATATTTGAATCTAACTTTATGGGACGAAACATAATTTTAGCAAAAAAAAAAAATAATAATAATAAGAAAATCTGAAGTCTGGCGGGGCAGACTATAATATACACAACTTTGTATTTAGATCCACATTTTGATAAAATCTCAATCCTTCAATTTTGTTGAGTGCTTTGTATAAAGGTTTATGTTGCTATTTACCTCACTCGATTTGGACAATGTATATTGTAATACTTCTATAAAGAGTGCGACGCAGGGTATACATTTTTAGGCAATTTCGCAAAATTGAATTTATAATCGGTCAAAATTTATATTAGAGGTTTTTTAAGAATCAGTGACCATCAGCACGAAATAACATTATATGAAAATTTACTATAGAAAACATTTTTCATAAATATGCCAAATTTTTGAGAAATTTTCTATAGAATAAATTTTGACAAATTTTTTTATAAGAAAAACAAAAGCTAAGAAAGGTCTATAGTCGGATCAGGGCCGACTTATATTATAACCCTGCACCACTTTGTGAATCTACATTTTTCGACACCATCTGAATTCTTCAAATTTTTTGAGTGGTATATATCAAAGATTATTTGTTCCCTATACTTCATTTAATCTGAACGCGACAATATACTTAAGACCAAAATTCTATTGACTTAAAATTTTATGTCGGCTAATGCCCTGGGGTGGAACACAATGTTAGTAAAAAACAAGTAAGTAAAGTCTAAAGTCGGGCTGGGCCGACTATATTATACCCTTCACCACTATGTATACCAACATTTGTGTTACCACCTTAACTACTTCAAATTTGCTGGGAGCTATGCAAAGGTTTGCATTTCCAGATACAAATACTTATAATGAAGAGAATATTTGTACAAAAACACTAGAATTAAAATCGGCTATCACCATGGGATGAAACACAATGTTAGTAAAAAATATGGGAAATATGAAGGCGAGATAAAATTTTTTAGATTGCAAGTGTAGCAAAAGGACATTTATATTTATCAGGCGATACATAATGTATCCAATTCGGAAAATTTTTAGTAATATTTGCATTTTTTGCTAGCCTTCAGCAGTGGCGATTTTAAAAGAATATTGGTATACTCGCCAAGCATATGTGGTCAAATGTGGGTTGTAACATAATGATTAATGGTCACGTCGAAGCGGACTTGGAACCTTATCTAAAAATCAATGTTCTGTGGAAATTCTGGCACTAACAGGATATAGACTAAGACCATGAGGAAATCATAAACGATGTTTTGTCTAAAGGTGGGAATTTTGGGTCATAATTTTGTAAATAAACTGGAAAAGAAGAATATGGGGTTTAATTCATAAATCTGAACCAAATCAGATCAAAAACGTTAAACACTTAAATATCTACAAATATTAAATGATTTTAACCATAATTTAACACACATAACGACACCTAAATCTGAATCGATTTCAATCAAATTTACCAAGCATTGCTAGAATGTTAATCTACTCTCTGTGCAAACTTCACGAAAATGGCTAGTCAAACTTGGCCTCTGTTGTCAATATGAGCTTTAAATCGGACGAAGATATACGTATGGTTGCTATAATTAAATTTGAATTCTGATTTCAAGTCAATATTTTGCACTCGTGACATATGGTCCGCAAGCGTTTATTTTTGAGCAAACTTCAACCAAATGCAGGGTAAAACTCAGGCTGCATCCATATAAGTGTAAAAAAATATCGGACGAAGGATATTATATGGGCTATATCATAAATCTGAACCGATTTTCATAAATCTTCGGCAGCATTTGACTAATACTGACCAATTGTACTCCTAGTTGCAAATATTATAAATTATATAAATTATTTTATAAATTATTTTATAAAATTTTATAAATTATTGTTCATTAGGCCGTGAAGTACAAAAATATAACAGCAGACATCTACTGCTGTTTTTAGGCAGACTTTTTCTAATACTATACTGAAGTCGGTCTGTAATTTGGAAAATAAAAGTTGTTAATCGTTAAGCAGACATGCCTTTTTTTGAGTGTACACCTGCATAATTTTCATAAATAAGGAATTCGGTTCATCTCCCAAAACGTATACCAATGATACCCTTGCTTTGTTTGATAAATTCGCATGGGGTGGTTTTAGGGTATGAATATAAGTCGCCCCGCCCAATACCGATATGGACCAATTTTTGTATGGTTGTTAGAAACCACATACTAACACCACGTACCAAATTTCAACCGGATCGGATGAATTTTGCCCCTCCAAGAGTCTCCGAAGGTCAAATCTGGGGATCGGTTTATATGGGGGCTATACGTAAAGTAATGCGATATGGCCCTTTTCCAATAAGATACGACCTATATCAATAACAACTTCTTGTGCCAAGTTTCAAGTCGATAGCTTGTTTCGAACGGAAGTTGGCGTGATTTCAACAGACGGACCGACCATTCATGGTCGTATTTTTTCAAATGAGGCCGGATCAGGCAAGTTACTTGTGAATGGTGTTCGCTTATCAGTAGATGATAAGAACTTTTTGTATGGCCGAATTTGGCCACACAGCTAACGAAACAATGGCTCTTATGCCATCAAATTTCTATGTTCCTGTTTATCTCACGTAATGCATGTCAGTATTGATCGTCCGATAGATCATTGTTTGCACCGTTGGACTTTTTTCTTTGTGGTTATTTGAGAAGAAAACGGTATACGTTCGATAAGCCCAGCCTAACAATTCAATAGCTAAGGACGAGATAATTCGGGCACAGTTATACGCATAGAACTCAATTAATGCCCCAGCGTCATCTGAAAATTTGACCATCGGATGGAGTGTGCCACCTGAGGTCGCGGTCGTCTATTTGGCCTATAGTTTGTTTCCACTACATAATTGAGTAATGACGAATATATCATAATAAATAAATTACAATAATGTCTAAATAGTTTTGTGTTTTATTCAAAATAATCGCCCTTGAAAATTATAACCACCGCTAATTCTTTATGGGGTCTTAGAGCAATTTTTCGATCTGTTACAAACGGAATGACAAACTTAAAAAACCACCATTTTATGGTGGAGGGTATAAAAATAGCATTTGGAATAGTATATAATAATAAAATTGCCTTCTTCATCATTATTTAGAAAATATTCACCAAGACAGTATGATTTTGGTTTGGATTTTGCGGTAAAATTTAAAATTTTCATGAATTTTTTAGATATTTACGCTTCATTTGTGTATAATTTTTCTATTCTTTAGTTAACCCTCTAATGCCCAATCCCGCCTTTAGGCGGGCTTCAATAAATAAGGAAGCTTTTAGTAAAACACACCTTAACACAATAAAAATGGGTAAAATAAAAAGAAAACAGTTGGAACGTTCCAAGAGGCTTTGCAGCATATACTGAATTTTACCTATAAAATTTTCTTGTTTAGTTTTCTTGCTTTTGTGTCGTTAACATTAAATATTTATTCAGATGGCAAAAAATTGGGGCATTAGAGGTTAATTGTACAAACATAATCTCACAAATGAATAAAGTTAAGTTAATTTGCTGAAGAAATTATAATTCCATAACTAAAATAAACCTAATTTTTTTAATGGTTACAGTCTTTAATAGCACGATTTTTAAAATAATAAAAACTTTTGTCTACACTTTTCGAATTTTTATTTATCAGGCGAAAGCTTAGGGAAACGCTTAGAAAATAAAAAGTAAAAACAAGTGTAATGAAACTTAGTTTTTATTGATGGAAACCATGAACGCCTCACATGTTTTTTGAACATATTAAAAATTTTGAAATGAAAATCTCACGTCCAGCGCCTCTAAAATGGGACATACCATGTTGCAGAATGTTAATGTTTGAAGTTATCCAAAACAGGGGAAAGCAGCCCACACACTATTTGGATAAGGAAGAGTTTATTAAAAGATAACATAAGTAGAACATCTACGCCATAAAAAATTGCCTCTGTATCATATACTCCCAAACATATTCTTCCTCAAGCATATATATTTTCCGAATTTGTTCAAACAAACAATTGTTTGTACTGTGCAAAGATAATGTTTATACCCTGCACCACATTGTGGAACAGGGTATT
>PGFW01065914.1:2109-12532 GCA_003123925.1 Haematobia irritans | reverse complement strand
AAAACATTAAGGATATTTTGTTTTTAAATAAAAAAAAATAATTAAAAGAATGTTTATAGTCTTTGTTATATTTTTTTTATTAAATTTAGGTCACGAATCTTTGAAATTGTACGTCTCTCTGTTAAAGTCGCTTGTCTTTGAAGTAAGGCAAATTTGCCTTAAAATAAAGAAAAATATTTAATCAATTTAAAAAACATTAAGAATATTTTCTTTTTAAATAAAAAAAATTAATTAAAAGAATGTTTATAGTCTTTTTTTTATTAAAGTTAGGTAATTTTTTTTTATCAAATAAAGGCCCAGACTTATTTTGAGGATTTTAAATCTTGGTTTAAAATTTTTTTAGAATTAAAGCAAACACAAGTTTTTTTTCAAAATATGTATTATATTTTTGGATTTTTGAAATGGCATTTATTTTTACATAGTTAATATATGACGTGTTTTTCACCACTTTATTTTAAAGACGTTTTTTACATGAAACAATTTCTACTGCAAGTCGAGTCTTAATTTGGAAAATAAAGTTGTCGTTAACTAAGTTTTTAAAGCGGACTGTGATAGCATATTTGAAGAAAAAAAGCTGAAAACGTGAAAAAAATACAAATCTGGCTTCTGTAGCAAGCAAGTACAATAAAGAGTAATCGCTATTTCTCCCGCTTCTTTGGCAAGGTATTCATACCAAATGGAATTTCTCAGAGAGTAAAGAGAGGAAGCATGAAGAGCAATCGGTGTTGGGCAAACGAGGCGAGGCATGCTGTTTTTTTATCACGTGCACAAGACGAAACCATATAAAGATTTACTAAACTCGGTATTCCAATACAAAATGAGTTCAGAATTCCAATACAATCCTGTATGAAAATTTTAACACAAAAGGCGCGCCAATAGTCCCTACCTTAATCAACTTCGATGATGGCGCTAAGGGCGGTTTGTTACATAATTTTTACTCAAATTTTTTCGCCGTCAACTACCAGAATATTCTTGTAAACATGGGAAAGGAAAAACTGAATCGCTTCTAAGAAACTGTTAAGTATTATGTGACAAAGTGTTCTTATAGAACATAAAGATTTTGACTAAAAGTGTTGATCTAGTACAGAAATAACATTTTTGACGAAGAATTTCATATTAGAAATAAAAAATTGGACAAAATTTTCTAATAAGAAAAAACAAATTTGAAAATTTTCGTAATAAAATAAAATTAGACAAAAGATTTTCGGTTAGCATAAATCAAGGAATGTTGACAAAAGTTCATATAATAGAATAAATAATATTTGAAGCAAACAGTTTTCTATAGAACATAAAGGAGATTTGGGAACAAAGTTTCTCATAGAGAATAGAAGAATTGTGGAACAAAATTGTTTGTTATATGACAAAGTTTTCCCACGTAGGAAATCTAAAGACTATTGGAGTCAAAAGTAATTGTTCTAATAGAAATAAAAGATGTATACAACAAAAAGTTTCTCGTGTAGAGAAATAAAAGTTGTGGACAAAGAAGATTTTCTAAAGTAGAAATGAATAAATTTGAGCAACATGATTCGTTAAAACAGAAATCCACGAAAATTGTTAACCAAAATTGTTATATACGACTGTGAATTCTTGCACAACATTATGTTCTATAGGAAAGAGTACAGACAAGATTGTGGACCAAGATTTTCTAGTACGAGAATAAACTTTTTGGACAGAATTTTTCTAATTGAGAAAGTTAAAGTTGGTGAACACAAATTTTTCTGAAGGTGCGTAAATAAAAATTTTGACAAACATTTTGCTATGAAATAAAAAATTTTTGAAAAAAAATTTTCTATACGAAATAGAAAGATTGTTGCCAAAGAGTTTGGTCATTGAAAATAAAATTTTGAACAAAAATTTCTATAGACAATAAAGGTGATTTATTATCTATAAGATAAGAAATTTTGACAAAAGATTCCCGATGGACAGCGATAAGAGGTCTTTACCACAATTTTCCTATAGAAGAGGCAAAATTACTTGACAAAATTTTCTTATATGAAACCATTTTTGAGAAAAATGCCTGAAGTGGAGAAAAAAATAGTTGTGGACAACAATATTTTGACTATGGACATGCAAAATTAATTGAACATACAAATTGTTGAAGTCATACGTATAAGCAGAATTAAATTGACGAATATTTGTGATCGAGCTTTTCGTATTGAGAGATAAAATTAGTTCAGACGGACCATGTCGTGTCTTAATGGAAGCAGTGAATAGATGATTTGGAACACATTTGTGTCTATAGAAATCAGAGGATAAGATTTGAGCAAAATTGTATTCCGAGTTAAATAGAAGATGGATGATTCGCAAGGAGGGCGGCGAGAACAAAATTTGACGAGAGTATAGTTGGTTGCGGTATCGGGTAAAAGGTGAAGAAGTTAAGACCAAATTATGAGCAAAAGATTGGGTTTCTAACTAGGAAATAGAAGAAGAATTGTACTGAGACCAAAACTTCTTCGTATAGATAATAAGGGGGAATTGTGTCTGAAGTAGAAAACTAAGATAGATTTCTGATTGAGAATATAAACGTTTTTCGGACGCGAGAGAAATACTGTCCAGTCGAAGGAGATGTGAAAAGAGTATTGGATGACGAGCAGGACGAATTTTATATAAGAGCGTGAAACTAACAAATGGTTGAAGGACAAAGTTGTATCTTGAGATAGGACACATATGAGAGAAAATATTTAACAAATTATTCGTACTAGAAATAAAACTTTGGATACAAATTTGCTAATAGAAATAAAACAATTGAAAAAATTCTCTTATAGAAAGTTAAATTCTTGACGAAACGTTTTTCTATGTGAAAATACCAAATGTTTGAAGCAAAATTTTCTATAGAAAATGAACAATTTGAGCAACAAGTGTTTGTATATGAAATGGACAAAAATGTCCAACGGGACAATAGCCATTTTTGATCAACAAATTTTTTATTAAAATGGAACAAAATCTGTACCAAAGAATGGTTTGTTCGTGTTAGAAGTAATAAAGATGTTGACTAAGCTTTTCCTACGAAGAAGATAAGACTTAAGAGCTGAAAAATTCGGCTAGTATACAAAGTAGAAGAATGATTTTGGAACAGAAATTGTTTTTCGTATAAAAAAATAAAGCAATGTTTGACAAGAAAGTTTTCAGCTAGTACGAAGCATTAAAAAGTGTTGCTGACACGTCGGAAGGTTTGTGCTAGTTGAACGATAAATTGTTTGGAACAAAATGTTTTCCTGAGGGTAGAAATAAAGAATGTGTTTAGAAATGAATAATTTATTTCTAATAGAATATAAAATTGTGTACTCAAAGGTGGTCCATGGGAAATTAAAAATTTTTAAGCCAAACTGTTATCTATAAGAAACATAAATTTTGAAAAACAAGAAAATTCTAAGGGAAAAAATAAATTTGAACAACATTTTGCTATGGAAGATAAAAGAATTTGTGACACGGACATGTTGCGTATAGAAATAGAAAATTTTGCCAAAAGTGTTTGTATAGAATCAAAATCTCTTACGCAACAGATTTCCGTGAAGGTAGAAACATAAAAATTAATTGAGCCCACATGATATAGTCTGGAGGGTGGAAATAGAAATTTTGACAGAAAATTTTAAATCAATTGAGAATAACCAAATTTGAACAAATTTTCTATAAAAACTAAAATTTTGAACGAAAATTTCATATAGAAACACAATTAAGACGCAAAATTTCTCCTATAAGAACACGAATTTTGAGATATTCCGTCGTGACCAAGCTAGTTTGAACACACAAATTTATTCTATAGGAAATGAGAGTAAATTTGGAGCAGATCGGGACGCCCGAATCAGTTTTTTTATCAGAGTGATAGACCCGAGAAGGAAAAGATTGACCGTAGAACTTTTTATATAATAGTATAATTTTGGACTAGCGCGGATGCCGTCGTTGTGGGCACGGTAGGGAGCAGCCGTACAGAAATTTTCTGATAGAAATAACCAACAATTTGACAATGAGTTTCTATAGAAATAAAATGTGTTTGGAACCGGAAAAATGTTTCTATAAGAAAGAGGTAGAAAGGTTGTGCTATTGTGTGTGCTAATACAAAATACAAATTTGAAAGAAATGCTCCATGAATGAAAGATTAACAAGACATTTTCTACAGCGACAATAGAATAAATTTTGACAAAATTTATCATGTAGAAAATAAAAATTTTGACCAAATTTAAATAAACTTTTACCGGAATTTCGATATAAAAAAAATTTTAAAAAAAAAATTTAAAAAAACGATGTCATGAAAATTGCCGATAAGCCCTCCCCGCAGGAACGCGGACGGCGATCACGGAACAATGGAAACAAAATTATGACAACAAACGAATTTTCTAGTAGAAACAACACAATTGCTTGAAAGTGAAAATTTTCCCATGGAAAAAAATATTCTGACAATGATTTTATCAGTAAATTACTTTTGACCAGACAATATTTTCTATAGAGAGACTAGGACAAATTGACGAGGATTTCTATAGAAATAAAAATTGTTTGACACAATTTGTGGTCGTGTACGAAATCAAGATTTTACAAAAATTTCTGAGAAAATTCAAAATTACGGTTGAAGGCGAGCGAAAGAAGGTTTTGCTGATGGAGTGAGAGAGAAGAGAATAAAGTTTTTGCATAGTTACAAAAACAAGAAATGAAAATTTGGACGCGAAGCAACGCGTGGGGAGGGTGTGTCATATGAGGTAAAGTGAAATAAGTGATGGGGATAATTTTTTTCGGGACCGGGGTATGGCGGGGTAGGGCGTGCGAGAGATAAGACTTCCGTATCCGAATTAATGGTACAGAAGCGGCAGAAGGGCCGTGAAAGGAGGGAGCTGGCAGGTAAGAATAAAATTTCGTGACAACGATTCTTCAACGAGACGGCCAGATGAAAGTGACAGAAAGTTTGACAACGGGCAAAAGTGTTGTCTGTAAGTAGAAAGTAAAGAATTGTGATCAACAATTGTTCCTAACTAGAAGGTCGTGGAGAAAAATATTTGTACCTCAGAGAGCCCAATAGGAGATTCTGTGGAAGGATGATTTTTTCGAAATCAGTTTCGTCGCTAAGTAAAATTGTGAAGATAGATGCGTTTATTTGTTTGAGATGATATCAGTTTTCTCTTCCTCTCCTTTTATTGGTAAGAGTAACTTTCCTTTGATGGTGAACAGATCATCTTATAAATTTAAAATTTCGACACATTTACTATTCAAGGGACTCTCGGAATAGCTACATATACTTCTAAATAATATAATAAAACATTTACTTCGGAAGAAAAACGCGGGTGTTTTTTTTGATCATGCTCACGCAACTATTTTTTCAAATATATGATAAATTGGATATTAAAAGTTGGTAAGATTTTTGAGGTGGTTTCTTAATATTATTAGATAAAAATTGTTTTATTGGCCAGCGGAGTGGCATTAATTACAAACGCTTAAGGAGATGTCAAATCTTGCCGATCGAGTAGGAAACTGCTGGTTGTGTATAGGTGGTGTTTATCGACTGTTCGAAAATTAATTAATACGCAATTAACTTTTAATTGAACATTGTAATGTTTAAATACAGGCAATTAATCCATGCCAAATACACCCAGGGAAAAAGCTTGGTTAAATTTGTAACGAAATTTTGTGATAATTATACAAAACAATTTTTTTTTCCCCCCCCATAAATAGTAATGCAATTGTTTGGTTTTGAACTTAATTTTCTATTTAATATAGATGAAATATTTCATGTTATTAATGGCACATGTTTCATTGTCTTAAGGAAAGCAACAAAGAATAATCACTTTGCTCAATTTTTGAAGATTTTCTGTCTAATACTGGTGAATTCCATCTAATAATTAGTTTTGTTTACAAAATTCTACTTGGAACGATAATTAATGTTTTTAATTGAGTTATTTTTTCAAAAAAATGTCCTTAAAATGGTTTTAAATCTTGAAAAGATGACATTTTGATGAATATTTTTTCTGTGTAGTCATTTTAAATTAATCGTCACCAAAATAATAACATGACAAATATAAAAAAAATATTGTAATTATTTTTAAATTAAAAAAAAACGTGTTATAAGTTGATTAACAATACTCTTTTTGTTGACTTAAAAAATTGTAATTCAATATAATCAATGGAGGAATAGAAAAAAAACATACAACTTGATGTGCACAAATCGCAAATAACTATAAAAACAGAAAAAAAAAAGTAGTCTACCAATGATCCTTTTTATAAATTTTACTTGTTCAATTGGTAGCCGGCTATTATTTGTTGTTGAACCTGACGGTCCAAGTTATTCTTTAATTTAATTCAGGTGCCTGCATGCCATATATGGTAATGCAAAGTGGAAATAATGGGTATTAGTAGCAAAATTAATGGTATAACTATGGACATTTTAAGAATTAGAGATTCTATAGAGAAACACAAATCACAAGAATATGATTTGCTTTGAAAATCAAGCAAAATATAACTACAGCAATATTTAAGGCAATATAAACTTAATGTCTTGGTAAGACATAATCAGCGGTGGTACATTCGTAGAAAAAGCTTCGTAATAATTAATCGAAGATTTGGTGTTTTTTCGCCAACAAGACAATTTCGTAAAATACGCATGAAAAATTAAATTCATCTATTATACATGAATTTTATATTAACTAATGAAGACATCTTCATACTATAAGAATGAACGATTTTTCATGGGTAATTAATAAAACTCATGATTCAAATTTTTTTGAAATTTTCGTTATTTGTGTAATTATTATTATTCTATTAGGTTAAATGTCCACGGCAATGGCTAGAAATTCTTCGTCCGTTTAATCATAGACAATGGTCTGTTAAGGAAGTATCACCAGACAAAAAATGACATTTTTCAAATTTGAAATCTCAATTGAATTTGACATGTGAATTTTTGTTTATCAAAACAAAACCAACTCATTAATGGAATCCATTTAGTTTTTAATTGTAATGATGGTAATATCCCCTAAACAAAATTACTAATAAATTCCCCGAAAAAAGTGGTTTTACAAAATATTATATGATTTAAATGTTCAAATTTTGTGTTTAAATTGTGGTAAGTCATAAGATAAAGGAAAATCTTAAAAGCAATTATGGAAATTTACCAGTTAAACTTCTTAATTGAAATTAAATCCATATAATATTTTGTAAACCACTATTTCGGGAATTATTCATAATTTTTGTTAGGGGATATTACCATAGTTAACAATTAAAAACTAAATTGGATTTCCATTAATGATTGTTTTGGTTTGATAAAAAAAAATTACAATTCAAATTCAATTGAGATTAAATTGAAAAAATGTCCATTTTTTGTCTGTGTCACTTCTTAACAGACCATTGTTATGATTAAGACGGACGAAAATTTCTAGATTGCCGTGACATTTAACCTAATAGAATAATAATAATACACAAATAACGAAAAAATTCAAATAAAAAATTGAATCCATGAGTTTTTATTAAGACCATGAAAATGTTCATTTATAGTATGAAATGTTTCATTAGTAAATATAAAATTCATTATAATAATGAATAATTTCATGGTATTTACGAAATTGTTTTGTTGCGAAAAAACACAAATTTCATTAATATTAGCGAAGCTTTTTTTCTACGAATGTACGCACGCCTGAGTATATGTCCTAAGCAAGAATAGTTTATATTAGCAACATAATCATTGCTTAGTATATTTGGCTGATTTCAACAAATCTAATTTCTGTGATTGGGTGTTCTCTATAGAACTCTAATCTTAAAATGTTCCGTAATAGTTTTACCCACTAATTTTGTAAACTAATACCCATTATTTCCACTTTTTGCATAGCCAAGATCATGGCATCCAAGGCCACCTGAAAATTTAAATTAAATGAAAATAAACTTGACCGTCAGTTCAACAACAAACTAATAGCGCCCATAACAATACAAGTAAATTTAAAGATCATTGTAAGATAACTTTTTTTTCTGTTTTATAGTTTTTGGATTTCGTAGCACATCAAGTTGTCATGTTGTTTTTCTATCCTCCCATTGGATGTATGGAATTGACAATTTTAAGTCACACAAAAAGAGAACGATATTGTTAATCAATCCTAATAACACGTTTTTTTTTTAATTTAAAAATAATTAAATATTTTTTATATTTGTAGTGTTATATTTGGTGAGATAATTAAATGACTACACAGAAAAAATATCACAAAATATCTTTTCAATTAAAACATTAAGG
The DNA here is from genome assembly GCA_003123925.1 of Haematobia irritans. Taxonomy (NCBI): domain Eukaryota; kingdom Metazoa; phylum Arthropoda; class Insecta; order Diptera; family Muscidae; genus Haematobia; species Haematobia irritans. The sequence continues at coordinate 4,335 of PGFW01065914.1, read as the reverse complement.
ACATTTGAAAAAATACTCAATTAAAAAATTCATTTGTCAATAGAATTGTAAAACAAAACTAATATTAATTGGAATTCAAGTATTAAGACAGAAAAATCTTAAAAATTGAGCAAGTGGATTAATTCCTTGTTGTTCCTTAAGACAATGAAAATGTTGCATTAGATGAACATGAAATATGTTCATTAATAAAAATAGAAAATTAATGTCAAAACCAAAAATTGGCAATACTATTTATGAATTTGTTTTTTGCTTAATAACAAAATTTCGCTTAAAAAATACCAAAGCTTTTTCCCTGGGTGTATTTTGGATGAGTAATTGCTTATTAACATACAATGTCAATTAAAGTTAATTGGATTAATTAATTTCGAATGATAAAAACACACCTAATACACAACAAGTTTACTTCGATCGCCAAGACAAATTTGGAACCATTCTCTTAAGCGTTTGGTATTAATGCAGCTCGTGGCCAAAAACAATCTGACTAAAAATTTAAGAAACCTTTACAAAAAATCTAACCAACTTTAAACCAATTCTAGTTTTTTATATTTTTGATAATCGTTGGGGTTAGCCCATGACAAAAAACCGCTTTTCTTCGAAGTAAGAAGTGTTTAATTATATTATTTTAGAAGTTATTTACTTGTATATTCCGATCCCTTGAATAGTAAATGTGTCGAATTTTAAATTTTATAAGAATTTTATCTTGCACCATCAAAGGAAAGTTACTACTTTTACAAAAAAGGAGAGAAGGAGGAGAAATGGATTTTCATAGTATGATCCACTAGGAAAATTATAATTTTTAAAGATATTAAATTTATAGAAAATTTTGAAAAAATATTTTACAAATATGTCTAGTAAAATTTAACTTCTATAGAAAATTTTGTCACAATTTTTATTTATACAGAAAATTTTGTCAAACTTTTATTTCAGTTGAAAATGTTGTCAAAATTTTATTTCTATAGAAAATTTTGGAAAAATTTTATTTCTATAGAAATTTGTGTCAAAATTTTATTTCTTTTTGTAAAAAATTTATTTCTACAGAAAATTTTGTCAAAATTTTATTTCTACAGAAAATTTTGTCAAAATTTTATTTCTATAGAAAATTTTGTAAAAATTTTATTTCTATAGAAAATCTTGTCAAATTTGTTATTTCTATAGAAAATGTTGTCAAAAGTAAATTTATATAAAATATTGTCAAATATTTTTTTCCATGGAAAATTTTTTCAAAATGTTGTTTCTATAGAAAATTTTGTCATAATTTTTGTTCCATGGACATTTTTGACATTTTTTTTAAATTTTTTTTTAAATTTTATTTCTATAGAAAATTTTCTAAAAGTTTTATTTATTTGTCAAAATTTTATTTCTACAGAAAATTTTGTCAAATTTATTATTTCTGTAGAAAATGTTGTTAAAATTTTATTTCCATGGACATTTCTTTCAAAATTGTATTTTTATAGAAATAAATTTTATTTCTATAGAAAATTTCGTAGTCAACATTTTCATTTCTAATAGAAACATCTTGTCAAATTTGGTATTTTCTATAGAAAATTTGTCAAAATTTTATTTATATAGAAATTTGTCAAATTTTTTTTATTTCTATAAAAATGAGTCGTCAAATTTATTAATTTCTATAAGAAAATATTTGTCAATATTTTTTTCCATAGAAATTTTTTCAAATCTTGTTTCTATTAGAAAATTTTGCCTTAATTTTTTTCTATAGAAAATTTTGTCAAAATTTTTTAGTTTTATAGAAAAATTTGTTCAAATTTGTCTTTTCAATATAAATTTCTGTCAAAATTTTATTTCCATAGAAAATGTGTGTCAAAATTTTATTTCTAATAGGAAATGTTGTTAAAATTTTAATTTGCTATACAAACTTTTGGCAGAAAATTTTATTTCGTATAGCAAATGTTGTCAAATTTATATTTCCATAGAAAATGTTGTCAAATATTTTTTTCCTTAGAATTTTTTTTTTCAAAATTTTGTTTCTATAGAAAAGTTTGTAAAAATTTTATTTCCATGGACATTTTTGTCAAATTTTATTTCTATAGAAATAAATTTTATTTCTAAAAATTTTATTTCTATAGAGAAATTTTGTCAAATTTTATTTCAATAGAAAACTTTTGCAAAATTTATTTTATACGAAAATTGTTGGTGAAAATGTTATTTCTAATGTCCAAGAAAAATTTGTCATAGAATTTGTCTTTATTTTTTATACGAAAAAATTTG
>PGFW01065911.1:2885-14351 GCA_003123925.1 Haematobia irritans | reverse complement strand
ATTGTACCCAGAGTCTTCATGATTGTGCGTCATCCCGAGAGAGAGAGATGAACAATTTTCTGTGATAAATTCGGCCATAGATATAGAAATAAAAAATTGTTCGTTTATATTAATGAAATTGTTTCATTAGTTCATGAAAATTTGTTGATTTTAGTTAAATTTTGCTGAATGTAGTAAATGTTCCTTACTTGTAATAATAGTTGCTTATTTAATACGTGAATTAGAATAAGAAAAAAGTTCATACAAAATAGTACACGATTTTACTAATCATAAAAATAGTTTATTCTAAAATGGGAGAAGTTTGTTAATGAGTTCATAAACTTCTCAAATGTCTACTTAACCTTAAACCTATACTAATCACTAAAAAAAAGTGAACCAGGAAATTTTAATTAATTTTAGAAAAAATTAGATCAAATTTAAAAATTTTAAAAACTGTTTTAGAAAGCAGATGTCACGCCGATTACACAAAAATAAGTAAATAATTTTCGACAAGTTTATTAAAATTTATTAGACAAAATTTTATTTTTCACTTATCAAAGAAAGTTTCATAGTTTGAAGCAAAAAATTGGAGTTCAAAATTGCAAGATGTTCAAGATGACGCATTATTACTAAAATTTACAAATTTTAGAAAATTCTGAACTATTTGTGGGAGATACACAATTAGTTAATCTTTTATTATCTATTTTTGTTCATAGTGGGTTCACGTCTTTTTTTTGGAGATTTATAAACAGCTTAAAAAATATCTTGGACAAAACTAGGTCTTTTTCTAATATTCTTTTATACAAAACACATTATCCTTAAAAACAAAATCAAATAAATATTTATGTATTATACGACAATTCTAATATTCTATATAAGGCTAAGCCACTTCCATGCAATATCTTTAGAAAGATCAGAAAAGAAATTTGAATAATCTACTATTAAAAAAAGAATGAATGAATTGCTACAAAAAATATGTTCTATAAATAAAAAAATAAAAAAAAAAACAACAAACAAATAGTTACGGCGCGTAGTTCGGCCAGGCGAATCTTATGTACCCTCCACCATGGGATTGCGTAGAAACTTCTTACCGAAAAATGTCATCCACAATCGAATTAACTATTGGTTGTGGTAAGTTAAAACTTCTTAACATCGTTTTTCTAATTGTGGTATAATATTACACGCCCACCAAAAAGGTATGTATGGTACGTAGAGAGCCAAATTGAATATATGGCGTCCGCATTATATGGGGATATATCAATTATGAACTTGATTATTGGACAATTTATGGGGAATCCGATTTATCTGAGGGCTTATATATTAACTAGCTTAGCAACCCTAAGTTTTAGGCATGGTTGTTAACGGGCCATATACTGAGCACAATGTACCAATTTCAAACTGACTCGGATGAAAATTTGCTACTTCCAAAGAGGCTCGCAAAACCAAAGCGGGATCGGTTTATATGGGGGGCTAGTATATGATTATGTGACTGTTATTGGACGAACTTTCGGCATGGGTTTTAAATATCATATACTACCACCACGTACCAACAAGATCGATGAATTTTGCTTCTCCAAAAGGCACCGGAGGTCTAAATCTTGGGGATCGGTTTATATGGGAGCTATAATAATAATTATGAACTGATATGAAACCTTAATTCCTGCATGGTTGTTGGATACCATATACTAACATCACGTACAAATTTCAACCGCCCCCGAATCGATGAATTTGCCTCTTCCAAGGGCTCCGGAGTGTCAAATCTGGGGGATCGTTTTATATGGAGCCTATATATAAATTTGACCGATTTCGACGGCAATTTTGCATGGGTGTTTGAGGCCAATAGTATTAACACACGTACCAAATTTGGAATCTGAATCCGGATAATTTTGGTCTTCCAAGAGGCTACCGAGGTCAAAATCTGTGATGATTATAATGGCGGCTATATCATAATTAATGGACGGCGATTTTGACCAAAATTTTGCATGGTCAATTAAGAGACCATATAACTAACCACAATCGTTACCAAATTTTCAGTCCGGATCCGGGATGAATTTTGACTCTCTTAGAGGCTGCGGCAATCTAAATCGGGGATCGTAATGGGGCCTAAATATAAAATTATGACCGATTGGGACCAATTTTGCATGGTTTGTTAGAAGACCAATATACAAACACCGGTGTACCACTTCAGCCCGGATTTTCAGTGTAAAACGTAAATATTTTTATTAAATTTATAATTTTTAATAGTTTAATTTCTTTAAAATTGAAACTTGGAATCCAATCTTCTATATCCATAGCCCAGCAAAATCTAAAAGCTGATAACATAGATTCGGCAGGTTTTACTCTATTCGCTATTTGTTTTTTTCATAAAATACGAAGTTTTAAGTCTCAATGACAAGAGAACCATTTTGAATAAGGCGAGTTACATTGCATGAAAACCAAATTAGAGGAGCTTTAAAATACACAGAAATTTCATCAGCATTCAACTGAGAGGATGAATCGCTAAGAAAAACTTTTACTGTGTGCGCGAAACTGCGGTAAAATCATTACCCTTTGAATGCAAAGCGGGAGTCATTGCACCATGGTGGATACCAAATGCCTTCCTCAAATTTGAGACTGGCCTTCGTCCCACATGCACGCAACTAAAGCGCAGGCGCCAGAAAGTTGCAAATTCACTAAAAAGTAACACAATTAGGTAACTTATGGAATCGGATTCATCCAATTCGCCAACGGTTGTTGAGAACCAATACTGTTGAGCATCAACCGTAACAACTTTTAATCAATACCAATCCGGACCTACATCAATAAACAAAAAACTTTATAACGTTTCCAGTCGATTAGATGGTTCGGTTCGAAGTGAGCGGAGTCTTAACTGACGGATGAACATATGCTGTCTATCAATAAAAATTAACTAAACTTTAATCTACGCATTAAAGGGTGCATCGCGCTCCAAAATTTGGTCCAAGGAAAACGCGTGTAAAGTCGGTGAAACATCGTTTATTTAAAAAATCAATTATAATATTTCTTTTTCCAAAGTTCAATTAGTATAAAATTTCAGGAAAAATCATATTCAGCTTAGGCTTTCGCTTTTTCCAAATCCGAATTGGCCGGGCCTCACGCTTGACACCTGCCATCAGACTTTTGTACAGCCACACTCTTGCCGCACCTTCTTTCGCCACGCAAGAAAGCCAGTTGCCTGAACTTTTACTGTCGTCCTTCAGGCAGCTTTTTTTTGGTCCTTCTTATAGGTCTCGCGCTTGATCACATACGACCCCAGTATTTCTGCGAATTGGGCCGGCAGCTGAGCGCGTTGGGCAGGTTCTGCTCCTTCGGGAACCACGGCTATGCACCGTTTGTTCGGCGGCGTACGGAACTCCATTGGCCTCTTTTACCGTAATGGCCACAGCATGCCAAATCCGGCCCAAACACGTACAGGAACAACCGTGTTTCTGTCAGGAAAGCAGCAGACGTTTATTTCAAGACACTCTTTCACGTAAATTTCTTGGTTGACAGTCCGCGGAAAGCTTGAAGACTTTTCAAGCCACAAGGTACAGAATGCGCTTGCCAAACCAGATATATTCTTTGCGAACTTTGACAGTTTAATGTGCTTGAAAATATCTGCTACCGCTACTGTCCCCTTCCTTTTGCCGGTATAAAAACTTGTCCCGGAAAGCCTGCTTGTAGTCGCTTTGACGTCAGGTTTCGTCGTCCAATAGCCGACGCAGTCAATCTTCGGTCAGCTATGCGTCGTGTACAAGCCCCTCGGGATCGCGCTTTGGCTCGTCGTATTTTGTTTTTATTCATCCGGCGAATTTGGAGTCACCTACCTTCCTGTAAGTCGATAGTCCGGCTCGTTTTTTGCTCGATTGCACGGTTGTAGACGATACACTCAGCTTATTCTGCGGCCATCTCGGAGAGAGAGGTTAGGGTTTCCGCTTGAAATTTACCCGCATCTCTCTTTGTCGTCCTCAGCGTGCTTCCCGTTTTCGATTTTCCCTCCATATCCGAGACTTACCTGGCTGTCGGTCAACGTTCCCCAAACACTTTAATTACATTTGGTAACGGATTGATTTGGCAATCTCTTAGCGAATTTTGCCCAAGCTTTGGCGTGCGAGTAGCTTCGGATTTTCTGCGAATGGCGCGAGCAAAATTTTGATACGCTGCTCTTCTGCTTGGAAACGGCATTTTTGAACAACTGAAGAGTGACATTCAAAATCAAATAGGACAACATTCTACACACATCACACACCTTTCAAAATGAGGGTGTTCAGGTTTTTTAAATGCGATATTGAAAGAAAATACATCAAGTTTATAATTGACCAAAATTTTGAACCGTATCACCTTTACCAACCATACAAACTGTCCAGTAATTAATTTATAAATATGGCAATATAACTTTATAGCGGTCTGAGAACAATTTTGAATTTGTTACAAAAGGAATGGCAAAATTAAATATGGTACACCCCCATTTCTATGGTGGAGGGTTATAAAAATTACATAGAGGTTAACTCAACCTTAATAATAGGGTGATTTGTTAAAAGCTTGAATAAAATTTTTTTTTAAAAAAAACGCATTAAAATTTTTGCAAAATCTTATCAGTTCCTTTATTTGAAACTGTTAGAATTGGTCCATGACATTTACTTTTTTGAAGATAATTTTCATTAAATGTTGACCGGGGCTGCGTCTTAAGTGTCCATTCGAAAGTCGCAATTTGGGCAATTTTTCGAGCATCTTTCGGCCCGGGAAATAGCCCGAATTTCTTCGGAAATGTTGTCTTTTCCAAAAGCTGGAATATTTGCTGGCTTATTTTGTACGACTTAGAACTTGCGTAGCCCCCCGACAAAAAAATAAGTCTAAAGGCGTCAAATTCGCATGATCTTGGTGGCCAACTTACCGCCATTTTCTTGAGAATGAATTGTTTCTCTCGAAGTTTTCTCAAATGGCCCATAGGAATCGCGAGCTGTGTGGCATGCTAGCGCCATCTTGTTGAAACCACATGTCAACGCAGTGTCAGTTCTTCCATTTTTGGTCAAACAAAAAGTTTGTTAGCATCGAACGATAGCGGATCGCCCATTCACCGTAAATCTGTTGCGTCCAATCAGCATCTTTGGAAAAAATACGGTCCAATGATTCCACCAGCGTACAAACCAACCCACCCCAAAACAGCATTTTCGGGAGCATGGTCAAGTTCTTGAACGGCTTCTGGTTGGCTCTTCACCCAAAACTCGCGGGCAATTTTGCTTATTTAACGCTAGGCCATTCCAACCAGAAATGAAGCCTCCATCCCGCTGAAACAAAATTTGTCGATAAAAAAGCGATTTTACTGCCAACATTTCTAGCGGCCCATTCACTGAAAATTCGACGTTGTGGCAGATTCGTTTCGGCTATTCATACTGAAAATGTCAAAGAATCTGAGCATTCTTCTTCTTGACACCTATGTCTGAATTCCCACTGATCTGTCAAATAACTAATGCAATGAAAATCCTAAACCTCAAAAGAATCTACGCCCTTTAGAAGGACGAGCTTTTTGTAGAGAAAAAGTTTCTTATGTTTAATGAAACAAAAAAAAAACATGAAATAAATTCTGTTTCTTTATAATTTTTATTGGGGTCTAATTATCTTCAAAAGAAAAGTTTTAAAACAAAATGTGGTTTAACTTACACGAAAAAAAGTAAACTCTTCATAGGAAGGAAATGAACTATTCGAACGAAATTGAAACTAAATTGTACTCACATTTGAGATTTCCACAACCCGTTGTTAAACATTTTAATGCCTGTTGTAACTTTTAACTAACAATTCAACGAAACTTAACTGCTCTCATACAAAGATAAAAATAACTAAAATTAAAAGAAGAAAAATCATTGGCGACAACATCATGACCATTTAACCGCATTCTTAATATTCTTATATCCCTCGTTAGGTTCATAAAATGTTTGAGACATTACTTAAAAAAACGAAAATCTTCATTAACTGTGGCAAAATTTCGAACAAGTAATAAAATTTAACTACTAGCAAATAATTTTTTCCCATAAAAATAAGTAAAATTTGCGTTAGTTTAACTACGTTTTTTCTGTGTATAAAGTTTCCTGGTAAACACGTAATTATTTGTTTTTACATAAGGACAATTAAAGACATATTTAAAAATCATCTCTTAAATTTAAAACCAAATCTTAATTTTAATCCACAAATTTATTTACATCCATATTTTGTCCATTTTTGTGGCTTAAGTTGAATTACAACACCAATGCGGTAATTCCGTGCGTTTGATGGAGAGGTGATTTTTTCTGTCCTACCGGACAGTTATATTCGACCCTATTGATTGCAAAGAAGAAACTTTCAACTCTGGCACCTCATCGACGATTGTACGGATTGAACGCATCGATATGTAATTCTACTTTAGCATTTTAGTCTGAGTAAGAATACATTCATAAGCTCATATTGAAGCAGATTGAAGGGGAGGTGATTCTATGCAGCTCTACTTCAAAATGGTGGCTACAAAATATTATTTTGCTCTAATTAAAAAATATGTATAAAAAATGTCTCCCACGCAGATGATGTGGGACTAGCAGTCAAATGGAATTTCACACACACTTAACCGGCAAAAAATCAAAAGCTCTTCCCAAGTCACGTACTTTTGTACGTTACATCCAAAAAATTGCTCTTGAGCGAGATTAGGCGACAAAATTTAAAGTGCTAGATAATAAACGCCAATAAGGCCAAAATAAAATAGTGTCAAAAGAAAGATAAAAGAGAAACTTGGAGAAATGTGCCGATCCTTTCTTGCAAACATAGGTAAAAATTTTATTGAAAATTCAATAACTCCAATTTTAAAACTTTTTGAATCAAAAAGATACAATCGTAATTTCTGGATATCTTAATACCCGAGAAAACAATTTCCCGTTCTATAGCCAACTGTAAAACCTGACCTCCAAAACAATCTCAATGATGTCTACCCTACAGGAGTTGTTTAATGATTTCGCTTATTAAAACTACTGAACTTAACCATTTCATTACGTTAAGGGAAACTATAAAAAATACATGTGACAGTGACACACCCTTCACAGATCATGTGGAACCAAAAACCCACGCAATTCAGTGGTTTTTGTTATGATAGGGCTTCTAATAAAGTCAATGACATATTGCTCATCATGATTGGAGACTACAGACTTGGCTATCAAACAAAAACAATTCCAATATCATAATTCAAGTTTAATTAAAACAATTAGACAAAGACTAACATTGAATTATCGCTAGACGATGTAAACAATTCAATTAATGAACACATCATAATCTGTGAACTGTAAAGTGTCAAAGATGTGAACGTTTAGGTAGATTTCTGTTCTGAATATCAACGCTAATAGTACACACTTGGTGGTTACAATTTCGGTATGCCCTTAGTAGATTTTTTTTTTTTTTAATTTGGTGTAGTATTTATTATTTAACCATGCGTACGACCAACTGTGTCCATAATTCATATAATTACATATAAAATAAATATCTATCTTGAGTAAAAAGAAAAGCAAGTTCTCCTTAAAATCGATTTCTCAATTTATGAAAACCGTCAAATGCCTGTCAAATCGAATTGAAAAAGAAAAAGCGCCAAATTTATTCTTATATTTTAAAATTGACTTCAGGTATGCCTGGACATACTGTCAAAAGTTGTCTTTCAGAAATCGCAATAGCCGAATTTGAAGTCGGCTCTCCAAATTTTGGAAAAAATCGGGCCCCTATTGATTTTCATGACAATTAATAGTGTAGATTGCTGTAGTGATATGTGTACTGATTTACTATATCCAAAAAGATGAGAAATTACGTGGATTCAAAGATTTTAGCCTTCCATGTTCAATGTTGACCAGAGGGTGTTATGCGGAACATTATCAAACACATGGGCAGCCGTCACCTTCATCGCGCTGGTGGGAATCGCCAGATGAAGGCCCCAACTTAACTGGCAGAACTTACGGCGAGACTTCGCAAAAGATCGTGATGAAACGCCGTCGGTGCTTACTCTGCTTGATCCTAGAATCAGGCAAATCAATTGGAGATTAGTATTCATGTCGACGATGTACAAGCGAGCATATGGTCAAGAGCAAAGCCTGAAGGCAATATAAACCTACGCACAGGAATAGGCTAACCGCCTCTACACGGTATGATGGAACCTCAGTAAACTTTTTGGGACGCGATGGTGACTGGACCCGAAAAGATGCGTTTACATATGTTCAACCGACAATTTTTCTCGATGCATCCCGAAAGTGATAGAGCGGAAAATGAGAGCCATTTGTCTTATTTCGTGTCTCCAAGCCAACGATACACCACAATTTAACAGCCGAGATACGCATAGCAATGCGAAAACATCCAAAGGCGATGGAACCCCAGACAAAGCATTCCAATCTAATGGCTGGAAGCATCTGGAGATGCTGAGATTTTAGTATTTGACCTGACTCCTCTATTTGTTCTGGGAATCACTCACTATAAATACCCGATGTCTCGAAAATTGGTAGGATGATTCCATACGACGCCAGGCGAAACTCGTGTTAGGCTCAATCGTACAGACCGAGTTTCCCTTCTCCCTCCGCCAGTCATAACAAGAAACTTGAGGCACTACTCCCATGCCTTGTGGGAGGATTCTCCCGCAGCCAACGCCTTAAATGGATTCGTAAAGTACATAGCACGACGACTGCTTTGGCATGCCATTTCAGCATACAATTAAACTAGAGGAACTCAATAGCTCGAATGCGCGTGTCATAGGAACAGTTCTCGCGTCTTAAGCTATCGAAGGTATTCGATATAGGTTACCATGCGAGACTATTCGTAGGATCATCATTCCTCATCATCTGTGACCCCGGGAGTGAAACAGAGAGTTCCCTCAAGGTTGAAGGGTGCCTCTCTGAGGCGTTGAGATTGTGAAATATGGGATGACTGTACAATCATGGTTAATGAATTAAAAAGTCTAACCTTTCTGCATCTTAATTTTACTTTAAAACTAGAAATTTGAGTGAATCTACCACCCAAAATATTAAGACTCACTCAGGCAGGTCTGAACAGAATTCAATGGGTGTACTGTAGTTTTGAAGGTTCTCGGTAGTCCGGATAACAATCGTCGCATAGCAACATTAGAAAAGAGACCTCACACGACTGACAAGGGTAGGCTTTAGCCCAATAAGATCAGGCAAAGTGCAGCCGCCTCAACTCCTAAACAGTTGAACGTAGCACCAGATTTATTACAGGTTCGCTTGGTACTATTCAGTCTATTGTGGAGATCCTAACTGTCCAGTATTGATGGCAGCGTAACAGACGTTCTGTACCCACCGTGTTGCAATGGTTAGCATGCCCGCCTTGCATACACAGGGTCGTGGGTTCAAACTCAGTTTCGACCAAACACAAAAAGTTTTTCATTTCTGAAGCGGTTTCATCAAAGCTTCTCTAAGTGGTTTCACTGGCAATGTGGAACGTCGTTCGGACTCGCTATAAAAAGGAGGTCCCTTGTCATGAGCTTTAACATAGAATCACAAATAAGCCTGAATACACGCAAAGAAAAAAAAAACGTTTGGAAACGGTGTACCGAAAAACAGTTTTCTTTTTTCTTTTGAATTAGAGTTTTTTGAATTGCTTCGAAATTTTAAACTTTTATCACCAAAAATTCGTTTGTTACAAAATTTTAATTTTTTCAATAAAAAAAAGTTATTTTTGAAATAACAACACATCCATTTCGTTTATATCAAAACACATGTTCTTTTCTGACTTTAGTCTTTAATAAGACACATTTTACAGTTCAAAATTTAATAATAGTACATTATGTTCAATGTGAACATTTTTTTCGGAATCTTCCGAAATATATCTTTGAATAATGTAAAAAAAAAAAACAAAAGCAAAAAAACTTTGGCCGAAGCAGGATCGAACCCATCAGACCCTTGGCATGAAGAGTCCAACGTAGCTTACCGGTGGTCTCTCAGTTGTTTTGGATATACTCGTATTATGAAAGTTTCATGAATTTTATGAACAAGTGCATGTAAAAGTGCATTCAATAATACATTTATGTTATGATGCTCATAATTTGCAAAGCCTTCCTGAAAGAACTTCCATGAAAATTCAAATGACATAGGTTCAAATCCCATTGAATTTTGTAATTTCAATTTCATTGTTTTTCCTATTTGTTTAATAGAGAGAAGAGAAAACTTCTCTTTTGAAATTTTTACATAAAACTGTCAAATGCCATAATTTCTTGTCCAGAATAACTCATCGGAAATAATAGATAGAGGGTACCGGGATGAGCTTCAAAAATAAAGGTTTGTGGAACAACTTCAATTTTTTTTGTTTGTTGGGTGATTAAATGCATCATATGCATCCTCAATCGTTGCTCTAACAACCATGCAAAATTGGTCCCACATCGGTCATAATTTTATATTAGCCCCCTTACGTAATCCCCCGATTAGATTGCCGAGCCTCTAAGAGGAGTCAAAATTCATCCGGATCGCCGGCTGAAATTTGGTACGATTGTGGTTAGTTATAAATGGTCCTTAATAATGACCATGCAAAATTTTGGTCAAAATCGGTCCATTAATTATATATAGCCGCCATTATAATCGATCACCAGATTTGACCTCCGGAGCCTCTTGGAAGACCAAAAATTCATAACCGATTCAGATTCAAATTTGGTACGTGGTGTTAATACTATTGGCCTCAAACACCCCATGCAAAAAATTGCCGTCGAAATCGGTCCATAATTATATATAGGCTCCATATAAAACGATCCCCAGATTTGACACTCCGGAGCCCTTGGAAGAGGCAAAATTCATGCCGATTCGGCGGTTGAAATTTTGGGTACGTGATGTTAAGTATATGGTATCCCAAGCAACCATGCAGGAATTAGGTTTCATATCAGTTATAATTATTATATAAGCTCCGCCATATAAACCGATCCCCAGATTTAGACCTCCGGTGCCTTTTGGAGAAAGCAAAATTCATCGATCTTGTTGTGTACGTGTGGTAGTAATATGATATTTAAGCAAACCCATGTCCGAAAGTTCGTCCATAACAAGTCACATAATCATATATAGCCCCCATATAAACCGATCCCGCAGATTTGGGGTTTTGCGAGCCTCTTTGGAAGAGCAAATTTCATCCAGTCAGTTGACAATTGGTACATTGTGCTCAGTATATGGCCGTTAACAAACCATGCCTAAACTAGGGTTGCCTAAGCTAGTTATTATATATAGCCTCTCAGATAAATCGGCATCCCCATAAATTGGGTCCAATATCAAGTTCATAATTGAATATATCCCCATATAAGCGACCGCCATATATTCAATTCTGGCTCTCTACGTACCATACATACCTTTTTGGTGTGTAATATTATACCACAATTAGAAAACCGATGTTAAGAAAGTTTTAACTACCACAACGACATAGTTAATTCGATTGTGGATGACATTTTTCGGTAAGAAGTTTCTAACGCAATCCATGGTGGAGGGTACATAAGATTCGGGCGTCTAA
>PGFW01065910.1:0-13593 GCA_003123925.1 Haematobia irritans | reverse complement strand
TAGTCAAAATTTTAATTACTGTTACAAAATTTTGTCACAATTATGTACTTGTACAAAATTTTGTCAAATGATTTTATTCTCCTATTACAAAATTGTGTCACAATTTTTATTTTATAGAAAATTTGTCAAAATTTGATTCCATCCGAATTTTGGCAAAATTTTATTTCCACGCCGACAATTTTGTCAAAATTTTCATTACCAATACAAAATTTTGTCAAGATTTATTTCTTTAAGAAAAATTTTCGGCTGTCAAAATTTTATTACTATACGAAATTTTGTCAAGATTTTATTTCTACTAGAAAATGTTGTCAAAATTTATATTTCTATAGAAAATTTTAATATATACGTTCGCTATGGACTAACTACAATGAGAAGACGGTGGTTAAAGAAAGTTTATGATACAACTTTGCCCATCTCGGCAAAGTGTGTTACCGCAACCAAGTAATTTTTACTGATTGTGGATGACAGTCTTCGCTGGAAGTTTCTACGCAATCCATGATGGAGGTACAAAGATTCGACGCTGCCGAACTTACGGCCGTATATTACTCGTGTTGTGTCCTAAAGAGGTCAAATTTTGGTATTGAAATCGGTTCAGTTTTAGATCCCATATAATATCATTCGCTCCGATTTACACTCTATGACCAACAAGTTCATAGATTTTGTAAGAAGTTTAACAATTTTGTCGCAGCAATTGGATCAAGATTAAATATTATGTTATATTGCGGAACATAACCTTTATGTTAATAGCCACCCAAATGTAGATCTACTAGGTGATGCAGCATTATATTATAGCGCACCGCCGACTTTAGACTTTCCTTTCCTTTTTTTAATTTTAATCTGAAGATTTGTTTTTTAAACTTATGTATCGAATATCGTCACAAGCGCGACAGCTGCAAACATTTCATGTAATCTGATATTTTCATGCAACGGCTACAGAGGGTGGTTTAAATATGTTTATTAATAGCAATAATTGGATATTTTTTACTAGTCGTGGCTAAAGGCATACATTGAACCTAATTGCCTCTCGGGCCAGAGCTAAAATAGAAAAAAAATAAAAGATATTAGTATAGTAGTAAAAAATTTTAACAAGTATTTTAAACTTAAAACATAGGTTACTGTATTATATATCATATACTCAAAAGGATGATTAAAGAAAAGCCACCATAGTGCTTAAAAGTGATATAATTTACACGGCCAGAAGAAGGATATGATCACCCCAACCATGTCCCAAGAGCAAAAATGTAACTTTTCACGGACAAACATGGAGCAGAGGTTTCGAAAAACCATTTTCTTTTCTCGGAAATTATGTAATCTGATTTCGGAAAGCGTTGTTATGTTATGAGAGAAAAGACATATTTTTGCGGACAAAAATGCTATATGGTCGCTATCTGTGAAAAAGTAACATTTGTTGCTCTTAAAACATGTTTGAGGGATTCATATTCCTTCTCTGGGTGTGTAAAAAACGCTGAATATGTATTAGGGTACGAGAGATTAAATAGTAAATTCCAAAACTTCAATAAGAAGACATGATAAATTTCCTTAATTTTCTTATGAAAATAAAAATAAAAGAAATCCAAGTTAAAGACATCCATCTTAAGATTTATCAGAACAAAAAGATGAAAAAAGACACAAATTTTTAATAAATATCATATTCGTGGATTATTTTCAAAAATTCCTCTATAAAATTCCTCTTGCAAAGATCCATTTATAAAGAGATTCAGGTTCAATTTAATGCCCATCGGCAATTTTTTTCTTTGCCCCTTTTGTTGCCAAAAAAGAAACATTTTTCCAGTAAAGCAATTGATCCATCGATTATTTTGCTTAATTGCTTTTTTTCCTAATGCCAAATTTACATAGATTCAATAACACTATGCGAATCGAAAGCAGACCTTAAAATTATAGAACATCATCAATGATGCTGACGCATTCTCAACACAATAATATGAACACAAATCATGTAGTATTAGCCAATGAGCTAAAATAAAAAAACAATCTTTAAATACGTCATTATTGAAAATAACACCCATGAAAAATATGATATCACGAATAATTTAAGAATACTTGGGCGATTAAATCCAAAACAATTTAGAAATGGAAAACGTAAAATTTCCAAATATCAGTTAAAACAGTGCCTTCGGCTGTATTTGCTAATGAAAACTTACACTGTTAGAAAATTATGTTTTTTTCATAATGTTCCGATAATAAACAAAATGTGTTCGGGCCCACCCATTTTTTAAACACAATTATTAAGTGCCAACATGTAATGTTTCCTAACTAACACTAAATCGTTTGGACAAACATATGTTAATATGTTAAAATATATAATATGTTTGGGGTATGAATGTTTCATAAAAATAATATGTGTGAATGTAAAACATATATAAATTCTACAAATTTCGAGCAAACATATATATGTTAACAAATTTCTATTGAAACGCGTTGTATTGTTGTTTCGGAAAAGCTGCTTTATGATAAGGCCAAATATTTTATATGCTTAAGTCTAAATATTATTTTAATTTGATATGTAGAAAATGCAGTAATTCGCGAGTAAAGCAGATGACATTCGGAACAAAGGGCATAGAGATTTTGAAAAAAAAAAAACAAGCATGTGTTTTCGCCTGGAGAGGAGAATTTGTATGTATGTGGGACGCTTTAAATTTTTAATAACCCACATTTCGACAGTTTCATTTATAAAATTTAATATAGTATAAAATGTGCTAAATTGCAAAAAATTGGTTCGGTGCGGAGCAGGAATTGAAACCCACGGCCCTTTGCATGCAAGGCCAGACATGCAACCACTGCTCACGTAGGCCAACAACATGTATGTTTCTTTTAAATTAATGTTATTGTTTGCATGGGCTCGTGGTGCGCTGCAAAGTATGCTATATAAATGATAATTGTAACGATAAATTTGTCTACTGGTGACTTAATAACCTACTAGTAGCCCAGGGATAGTGTGTTGGCTTACAAATGTATGGGCCTCGGTTCGATTACTTCGCCCAGGCGAAAGGTAAAAATTAAAAAAAAAAAATTAATAAAATAGAATAATTTCTTCAACGTTATTTGCTATACAGAAAAACGGTGCCAAGAACTAAAAATTTGTGGAAGTGAAAATTATGTGAGGAATGATCACAATCTTCTTTGCGGGAAAATTCTTCCAAGCAATATAATATTTTTGGCTCAAAATATGCTTCAAACATATAATTATGCTTCACAAAAAACAAACATATTAATATTTCGGCAGTATCAATAATATATGTGACTTCCTTGCAAAATATGTTTGGAAACATATGTTTTAAAGAAGCGATTTTTTTTGAGGGGTATCCTGCAGAGAAAATTCTAATCAATTGAGCTGTTTTGCAAGTATAGATCCAGTCTTCCTGTGATTTATTTATTTATTTTTTTTATTTCTTGATTAATTACATTTACAATAAAATTATAAATATTATTGTAAGCTTTGACTGCTAGGCCGTCTTAAGCTTGAGTTTCCTGTGATAATATTCATATCGGTTCGAATCTTCGAAATGCGCAACCAAGTATATACGGCTTAAGTCGCGCGCCAGGCCGAAGCTGTATGTTACCCTCCACCATGGATGGCTGTAGAAACTTCTACTGAAGACTGTCATCCACAAAAATCCGAATACTTGGCGTTGCGGTAACACTTGCTTAAAACTTACCTAACACCGTCTTCTAAATCAAGGGAGTCACATTACTTTAGTATATATTCAACCCAAAAAAGGCCACTTAAATACGCAATATAATTAAGTTTGACAAAATATTGTATAGAAAATAAAAATTTTGACAAAATAAAATCTTTCACAACATTTTCTACAGAAGTAAAATTTGCACAAAATTTTCTAATAGAAAAAAATTTCAACAAAATTTTGGTTAATACAAATAAAATTGAACAAACATTTTTATAGAAATAAAATTTTAAACAAAATTTTCTATAGAAATTAAAGTGTTGACAAAACTTTTCTATAGGAACAACATTTTTGAAAAAAAATCATTTACTATAGAAAGAAAATTTGGTAGATTATTTTTGGCTCGAGTGCGCAACCATGATTATTGAACCTATATGGGACCCAATTTTTGTGTGATTGGAGATTCGGCTAGATATAACTATAGACCGATATGCGACCAATTTTGGCATCGTTATTAGCGCCACATACTAACACCACGTTAACCCCCCCCCCACAAACATTTCAACCGCGATCGGAATGAATTTTGTTCTCCAAGAGGACTCGGAGATCAAAATCGGAGAACGGTTGATTATCGAGGCCGGCTATATATAAGTATGGACCGATATGGACAATTCTTCCCATGTGTTCTTAGAGACCATATTACTTATACCATGTACCAAATCTTCAAGCCGGCATCGTATGAAATTTGGCTCTCTTAGAGGGTCCGCAAACAAATCTGGGGATCGGTTTTATATTGGGCTATACTATAATTATGGACCGATTATGCGACAATTTGGCATGGTTGGTAGAGAACCATATACTAACACACGAACCAGAAATTTCATACGATCGGATAAATTTGCTGCTGAAAGATGCGCTTCGGGAGGCAAATCTGGGGAATCGCCGTTTATATGGGCAGCTTATATATATATTATGCCGACCGATATTGGAACCAAATTTTGCGCATGGTGTTCAAGAGACCACATACTAACAACACGTTGCAAATTTCAACCGCGATCGGCATGAATTTTGCTTCTCCAATGAGACTCTGGAGATCAATCTGAGAGAACGGTTTATTATGGGGAAGCTATATAATAATTAATGACCGCATATGGACCAATTTTTGCATTGGTTGTTAGAGACCATATACTAACGCACCACGCTAAAATTCAATCGGATCGGATAAATTTTTTGCTCCTGCAAGAGCTCGGCGACGTCAAGTTTGCGGATGGGTTATAATGGGGGCATTATATTAATTATGGACCGATATGGACCAATTTTTGAATGCGTTGTTACGAGACCATATATTAATACCCCATGTACCAAATTTCAGCCGGATCGCGATGAAATTATGCCTCTCTTAGAGGCGTCCCGCAAACCAAATTACTGGGAATCGCGTTCTATATCGGGGTTATATATAATTAGGAAGCATGTGCGGTACCAAATTTTTGCCATGATTGTTAGAGCATCAATATACCAACACCATGTACCAAATTTCAGCCAGATCGGCATGAAATATGCATTCTTCTTAGAGGCTCCACAAGCCAAATCTGAGGGTTTCGTTTATATGGGGGGCTATACGTAAAAGTGCGACCGAATTATGGCCCCATTTGCAATACCATCCGAACCTACATCAATTAACAACTACTTGTGCCAAGTTTTAAGTCCGATAAGTTTGTGTCGTTCGGAAGTGAGCGTGATTTCAACAGAACGGTACGGACGAAAACGCGACGAACGACATGCCTCAGCATCGACTGCAGAATTTCACCACGACCAGAATATATATACTTTATGAGGCCTTAAAGCAATATTTCAATGTGCTTACAAACGAATTGACAAAAAGTTAATGAGGGTTATCCCATCCTATAATGGAGGGTATAAAAATCGGCACTTTTTTCTCTGGGTGCATTAATTTCATATTTATTAATAATAATCATAATATGAGCTGTCCCAAGTCTCCACGCTCTTTTTCACTTGCGGAAAAAAGGAAAAAAATTATAATATAATACATTGAAGTAATATTTAAGCATTAAAACATCATGGTTTTTTATTTTTATGGACAAACATTATACTTTCTTTTTTGTTACTTCCTCTCACGGTGGCTATTTCTTAAAGTACACTAAAGATTTGTCACTCGAACACATATGTGTATGTGTGCCTTCATGCATATGAAGGCTGGAGTATTAAGCGAGATTTTTTTTTATATGCCTCAAAAAAAAAGGCAACTGAAAAAAGTTCATTAAATTATTATTTACCAAATGACCAAAGAAATTACATAAGTCATGTGGTCAATGAAATGACAAAATTGTGGTAACACATTTGAATGTGAAAATGTTGTGGAAAAATGCCATGCTTACAATTATATTAGAAAAAAATTGATCATAAATTTCAGTAATACAACAATAGATAAATTTACACACAAAAAAAAATGTTTATATGTTGAAAATATTAACCCTTTAATCAAAATAAAAAATAAATTCAATTAAGAAAATGGTTGAAAATTTTTAATTAACCCTTAAATGCGCACTGTAGCTTTTAAAATACTACCAGAAAAATGTCTTACGTGTTAAAATGTTGACCGAGTTTTCTGAAATCAAATTGTTTTACATTAAAACATCATAACGCTATTTTTAAAAATATATTTTTCCGGAAAATAAGTTGTACTTCTGAGTAATCCGCAGTCAAAACTTGAAATAAAATTTTGATCAAAAATTCAAAAAACTATAAATTGGACGTTAAATAATATTTACCAGAGAGTTTCGACCAAAATCAATTAAAATTTTAATTGAACCAATTAAAAAAAAAAATAATTGAAAGTACCGGAAAAAAATCAATTAATTTTTGAATCAAGTATATTTTGTTATTTCTAATTAATTCTGTGATTGGCTATTATTTTGGCCGATGAAGAAATTTTAATTAAAAAATTTATTTAATCAGAAAACAATTTTTTCTGTGTTGACTAAAATTCTCAAAATCAAACTGTGTTGACTAAAATTCTCTATTTTCAAAAGTTCGATTCGTTTGCATGAGAATACATTCATTATAAAAAAATGAGTATTTTCACATTTTTGGGCTGAGAATTCAATCAAATGTTAACTATGTTTTTGCTTTTTATACCCACCACCATTGAATGGTGACGAGGGTATAATAAGTTTGTCATTCCGTTTGTAACACATCGAAATATCGATTTCCGACTATATAAAATATATATATTCTTGATCAGGGAGAAATTCTAAGGACGATAGCCATGTCCGTCTGGCTTCTGCCTGTTGTAACTCACGTTTTACAGCCTTCATAATGGCGGTTCGTCCTGAAATTGGCACGATTCGTGTTTTGTTTTGCAGGCAGGTCAGTCGAAGATGGGCCCTATAATCGCGTCCAATATTTCATATAGTCCAGCATATAAACCACCTCCGATTTTGGGCGTCTGGGTTTTTAGAAAAACCGTTAGTTTTTAAAATCCAATTGCCTGGATTGGAAAGCAGAGGTATTTTAGTACCATAAATGATTGTTCGAAAATGGTTGCCTATCGGTCCATGTTTTTTCGAGTTACTTGAAATTGAAAATCTAAAGGTATTCTAAGATCACAAATAGGTGTGTCGAAATGGGCGTGTATCGGTCATGTTTTGGACTAGCACCCATATAGACGATCTTCTCGACTTTTCTTCTTGGTGCAGTCTAGAAATGTATTTTCTATCCGATTTACCTGAAATTAGAAATCTGGGGGTATTTTAGGACCTTAATGAGGTGTGTCGAAAATAGTCCGTATCGGTCCATGTTTTGGCATAGGCCCCATATAGACCGATCTCCCGACTTTACTTATTGGGCTTCTAGGAATCCGCTATTTTTTATCCAATTTGTCTGAAATTGCGAAATCTAGAAGGTATTTTCGGGCCATAAAGAGGTGTGCCGGAAAACCGGTGAAGTATCGGTCTATATTTTAGTATAGCCCCCATAAGAACGAATGGTCTTTCCCGATTTAACTCCTTGGGTGTTCTAGAAACCGTAGTTTTTATCGCATTTTGCGTGTATCGGGAATTTAGTTTTTATCGGTTTGGTAATGGCCTCCATATAGGACCGATTTCCACTTTCTTGAAGGGTATAGAAGCGTGCACTGATTCATTGAAAATTGCTTGAAACTCAATGTAAAATTTTCCAGATTTTTACTTCTCGGGTGAGAATCTACAGATTTAAGATTTCAATTCAAGAGCGTTAATTTATAATTTTCTTGCCACACTACAAGAGATGTTAATGATTTCTCTAAACTCAAAACAAAAATGGTTTCTTATAAATCCAGAATATGATTATAGTCTTTCATTAGGTAAAATCTTGAAATTTATCTTGGGAAGTGTACTAGTTGATCTGCCTCTGCCTTGGGAGATATTCTGTTCATCAAACCCCCCTGGAAATTTCAAAAGCGAACCCCTAATTCTTTGATTTCTTGGTGGTGGGTATTTAAGATTCGGCCCGGCCGAACTTTACTACTTGTATATACTTGTTTAATTTTTAATTGTAATTAAAATAATATGTCAGTTTAAATTTTAATTTAAATTTAGTTCAGATTTAGATAATTTTTTTGTTATAATTTAATGTAAATCCTTTTTATTTTAATTGAAATTTCAGTTTAAATTTTATTTTAAGTTCAGTTGAGATTTAGATAATTTTGTTTTTGTTATAATTTAATTTAAATTCACATAATCTTTTTTTTTAATCTTATATTTATATTGAAAAATATTTCAGTTAAATTTATTAATTATACCTTTATTTTATTTTATAGTTACATTTAAAAGCTAATTATTTAAAATTCAAGTTTATGAATTTCAGTTAATGATTTTTATGTTATAATTTAGAAATTCACAATTTGTTTTAAATTTTAAATTGAAATTACAAAAAAATCAGAAAGTTTAAGTTTATATTGGATCAAATTAATTTTTTAAGTGATGTCGGCGATTATTATATTCAACTCAACTAAAAATATATTTCGTGAATGGAAACCCAAAAAATATTTTTTCTATTGTCAAATTGTGTTTATTAAATTTAATAAAATGAGGTAAACATTTTTTTAAATTTATTAAGTTTAAATTCAATTTAGTTTTTTATCTGAAATAAAGCCAATTGCATTTATTTTTGATTAATTTATTTAAAATTTGGTATTTTTATTACCCTCCACCATAGTATGGGGGGTATATTAACTTTAGTCATTTCCGTTTGTAACACAATCGAAAATATTGCTCTAAGACCCGCATATAAGTATATATATTCTGGGTCGTGGTGAAATTTTCTGAGAGTCGATCTGAGCATTGTCCGTCCGTACCGTCCGTCCGTTCTTTTTGAAATCACGCTAACTTCCGAACCGAAACAAGCTATCGACTTGAACTTGGCACAAGTAGTTGTTATTGATGTAGCGGTCGCGATGGTATTTGCAAATGCGCACCATTATCGGTCCACTTTTACGTATAGCCCCCATATAAACGCGACCCCCAAATTTGGCTTTTGCGATTGCTCTAAGAGAAGCAATTCATCCGATCCGGCCTCTGAAAATTGGTACATGGTGTTTTAGTATATGGTTTTCTAAACAAACCATGCAAAAATTTGGTCCATATTTGGTCTTTTAAATTACATATAGCCCCCAATAATAAACCGCATCCCCGATTTGGCTTTGCGGGGGCCTCTTAATGAGAACCAAATTTCATTCCGATCGGTCGAAATTTGCGTACATGTTGTTGTATTATGGTCTCTAACAACCATGCAAAAATTGCGTCCACATCGGTCATAATTATATATTAAAGCCCCCATAAAACGATTCCCCGATTTTGCTTTGCGGGAGCCTCTAAAAGAAGCAAATTTCATCCGATCCGGGCTGAAATTTGCGTACATGGTGTTATATCATGCGTTTTCTAAACAACCATGGCAAAAATTGGTCCATATTTGGTCTATAATTACATATTAGCCCCATATAAACCGATCCGATTTGGGCTTGCGGAGCCTTCTAAGAGAACCAAATTCATCGATCCGGCTGAAATTTGGTACATGTTTGTTTGAGTTATTGGTCTTCTAACAACCATGCAAAAATTGCGTCCACCATCGGTACATAATTATATTATAGCCCCCATATAACCGAATCCCCGATTTTGGGCTTGCGGAGCTTCTAAGAGAACCAATATTTTCATCCGATCCGGCTTGAGAATTTGGTACATGTTTAGTATATTGGTCTCTAACAACCATTTTCAAAAAATTGGTTCCACAATCGGTACCATAATGTATATATAGCCCCCATATAAACCGATCCGATTGGCTTGCGGGAGCTCTAAAAGAAGCCAACTTTCATCCGATCCGCGCTGAAATTTGCTACATGGTTTGATATATATTCTCTAATGACCATGCCCAAAAATTTTGGTCCATATCGGTCAATAATTATATATAGCCCCCATATTAAATCGATTCCCAGATTTGTCCTCCGATTAGCCCTCCTTGGCAGGAGCAAAATTTTCATCCGATCGGTTTGAAATTTGGAACATGGTGTTAGAATTGTCGTCTCTAACAAAACCACGCAAGAATTGGTCCATATCGTTCCATAATTATATATTTAGGCCCCATATAAACACCATTCCCCAGATTTGATCTCCGGAGCTCTTGGAGGAGCAAAAATTCATATCCGATCCTGGTTGAAATTTTGCCAACGTGCGTGTTAGTATAAGGCCCGCTAATATCCATGCCAAAATTGCGTCCATATCGTCTATAGTTAGTATTATAGCCGATCCCCAATCACACAAAAATTGGGTCCATATCGGTTCATATTCCATGGTTGCCACTCGTCAGCCAAAAAAATATCTACCAAAATGTGATATTTTTATGGAAAACATTGTCAAAATGTTATTTCTATAGAAATTTGTTCAAAAGTTCATTTCTATAGAAAATTTTTCAAAATTTTATTTCTTATAGAAACAATTTTTGTCAAAATTTTTTTCTATAGAAAATTTTGTACAAATTTATTTTCTATAGAAAATTTTGTCAAAATTTTATTTCTATAGAAATTTTGTCCAAATTATTTCTATAGACAATTTTTTCCAATTTTATTTCTATAGAAAATTTTTCCAAATTTTACTCTATAGAAAATGTTGTCAAAATTTTGATTTCTTATAGAAACTTTAAACTTAATTTATATCGTATTTAATCGGCCTTTTTATTTACCCTTTCACCACTACTGTGGTTACAGGGTATAATAAGTTTTGTGCATTTGTGATGTAACGCCAAGAAATAGTGGTCATAGACCCATCGTTTAGCTATACCGATCGGCTTTAGAATAAATTTCTGAGTCGATTTAAGCGATGTCCGTCATGTCTGTCTGTCCGTCCGTCTGTCTGTTATATGCTAATTTTGTGCCAACAAAGTACAGCTCGCAAATTTAAGTCCGATTCGTCTCAAATTTTGCAGAGCGGCCGTTTTCTATGGACAGAGACCAATTCGCTATCTGCGTTTTGGAAAAAATCGTTCCAGCATTTAGATATAGCTTCCGATTATATATTTTTCGCGCCGATATGCGACTTATATGGCCCCAGAAGCCAGAGTTTTGGCCCGGGGAATTTGGTTGGAAATTTGCACTAGGGAGTACAATTAGTAATATAGTCATTGTGTTCAATCGGCCCCGCCCGACTTAGACTTTCCTTACTTGTTTTGTTTAATATATACTATGTATGGACTACCTTGTATTTAGAAGGACGGTGTTAGGAAGTTTTAAGATACCTTGCCATCGGCAAGTTGTTACCCGGCAACCCAAGTTAATTCGATTGAATTATATGGATGACCAGTTCATCAGTAGAAGTTCTACGCCCAATCCATGGTGCGAGGTTACATAAGCTTCGGCTGGCCGAACTTATGGCGGTTATATACTTGTTATTTTTTTAGTTTAAAGTACTGAAATTGTAATTTAGTTATAAAATAAATATATTTTTAGTTTAATCATTTGAATTTTATTTTTAAAGTTAATTTTTTAATTAGTTTGATTTAATGTATTTAGTTAGTTTAATTTAATTATCATTATGTTTAATTATATTTAATAATAATTCAAGTTAAATAAATAATCAAATTAAAGTTAAAGAAAATTATGCTAAATAATAATTTAACAATGTAATATCTAATCTATCCAAGTGAACCACAGCTTCATTTATATTTAAAAAGAACTTCCTATAAATAGGGTACATAAGCTTCAACCTTGTCAAATATGAGCGGTATTTACTTGGATTTTGTTTCTCAATTCCTCCATTCATCATAGTTTCATCATATCATACGCATTCCATCCCACTAAAACCTTTGCATGTCAATACTCTTGGTATGATTTCTAGTAAAGTCATAATAAAACAAACATCGGTATTAATTTAAGACTGCCCAAAACAATGGTTAACCAGAATTTGACATTTTACGCCTGGAGGTTCAACTGACGAATTGACAAAAAAAAGCAATAAGAAAACACAAGATTCACACAAACAGAAAAGGTGTGCTTTACAAAAATAAATGAAGTGTTGGGTGTTGGCACAATTTCGTTTTGCGCAGAAAAAAAAAAATAACTGAACAAACAAATCTATACGGAATTATGTGTATAGAAATTCAAAGTATTTTCTTTATCGGTTTCATTAGGTTATTAAATATGCCCAATTAATACTGTACTAAATTAAAAAAATAATATTCATATTAAATAAAATGAAACTAATTAAATTAAAATCATTAATTAATAATAAAATAAAAATTAATATTACAACTAATCTTGAATTAATTTAAATATCAATATTAAACATTTAGCATAAAAAATAGATTTAAATTTTTAGAATTAAAATAAATAAAATTTAAACTAAAAAAAACAAAAATTTAATTTTTAATAAACTTAAATAAGAAAAGTTAAACAAATTATATTAAAAATTATAAAACAAATTTAAATGTTAATAAAATTTAAATAAAAAAGTTAAATAAAATTGAAAATTAATTTAAATTAAAAAAAACTTAAAAATTTTAATTCAAAAAATAAATGTAACATTAAATTTATATATATAACAATAAAATTAATTATATAAATAATAATAAAATTAATCTTTTACATCTTCCAAATGGACTGAATAGTCTAGTGAGCTTGCACTAAATCGGGCTGCCCACTTTAACATAACCTGACCTACCACCTTTCCCACATACGTTAAAACAAAAATTTAAAATTTTTTTGTTAATTCAATGATTTTACGATAATCAAACTTAATGAAAATTAAATTTAAATCATTGAATAAGGTAAATGATAATTAATTTATATTTATTTATATAATTTCCTTTTTATTACCCTTTACACTACTTGGTACAGGGTATAATAATTTTGTGCATTCTGTATTGTAAACGCCAAGAAATAATTGTCATAGACCATCTTTTAGTATACCGATCGCGCTTAGATTTCTGAGGTCGATTTAGCGATGTCCGTCTGCTCTGTCTGTCTGTCTGTCTGTCGTGTCTGTCCGTCCGTCTATATATATATGTAATTTTTGTGCACAAAAGTCCAGCGTCGCAGTTTTAAGTCCGATCATCTCATTCGGTTCAGATTTTAGGAATATTAGCTGGTCACATATAGTTATTCATGATTTTGCATCATAATCACGTATTTATGAACGACGTTCCTTCAAGATTTTGTACATCTGAATGTTTTGTCAGTCCCGTAAAAACTGCCAAATATTAGCTAAAATCGGTTTTTCAGATTTATATATAGCTCCCAATATAATATCTTTTCGTTCCGATTGGACTTATATCGGCTTCCCAAAAAGCGAGAGTTTTGCCCTTGATTTGCCTTCAAATTTTGCACAACGATGTACGTTTAATAGTATCGTTAATTGCCTGCCAAATTTAGTTGAAATCCGTTTCAGATTTAGATATATGCTTCCCA
>PGFW01065882.1:1433-12184 GCA_003123925.1 Haematobia irritans | reverse complement strand
CATGTCCAACAATTTCATCAGCAACAGAATTCATTAGTCAACTTCACTGGTCTCAGGCATTCAAATATACCCACATACAATTTGTCTATGTAGTGGGGAGAAATCTTGTTTTACATTTGTAGTAGTGTGAGAAAAAACATTATGCTTTTTTTGTACCTGCCTTACGGGGGGCTGTTCCTGTTTTACTTCATGATTATTTGCTTGACATCTTCTTGCCACACATAATTTTATTTCTTACTACAGTTTACATTGGATGTTCAGTTTTTTTTGAATGAAGAAATATAATGTGTAGTAATTTGGCATTTACTATGCACTCGGGCAGTTATGTTCCTTGAGCGAAATGAAAGAATTCAGTGAAAAAGAAAAAATGCTTCGTTTTTTTTTGCTTTCTTGCATAGCAGTGAGTTTGTATTATGCGTCATATTAGATTTTTTTTGTTCATTGTATTTCACTCAGAAATGATAAATCTTTGTGAGTTTTCTTTTGCGGAGAAAAAGGATCGTAATTGCATAAATTTACATATCTTTTTATGTAAAATCTCTTAATTCGACAAACTTTGTATGGAGCTGTGATAGTTAATGAGGAGTATTACAATTTACAAAAAAAAAAGATTTAAGCTCCTTAAGAGTAGGCAATGAAGTTAATGATTTAATCATGATTTCTATTAGAGAAAAGTGTTGCGGCCATGGATATATTTCCGCCCGTAAAAATAAAAACCAAATAAACGAATAAAATAATATATATTAATAACCGGAACCGCCTGAAAGTATACAAGGAAAATCTTCTGTTCTAATTTTCCTTGCATTTCCTTTAATTCAAAAGGAGGATTTTAGATCAAATGTAAGAGAAATACAAAATAAAACAACGTACAGAGAAAAATTATCACCAGAAATATTTCCAATTAAAAAGTTAATTGAAGTTGAATGTTTTTTCAAATTAATAAAATTAATGAACAATTAACTTTTTAATCAAAATAGAAACATAAAGTTAATTAGTCAATTATTGGAAAATTTTAAAAATTTTAACTTAAAAAAATAATTGGAGAATTAACTTTTAATCAACATTCAGAATAGCTTAGTCAGTCAGTTAAAAAAAGTGAATAACATTTCTTAATCCAAATAAAAAGCTGTAACTAAACAATTCAGAAAGTAAATTTGAAAAATGGTTACCTTTTAAAGATAAAAATTAATTGGGGTTCTGCCATTTCAAAATCAATTAAGATGTTTTAATTGTATCAGATTGCTAATGACATTCAACTTTAATTTTTAATCAGGATTTTTCTAATTCCCCAATTAAAACTGTGATTGATACTTATCATTTCGTATTGAAACATTTCAATTAAAAAAATTATATTGGATCAAGTTAATTCGTGATGAATCAGATATTTGTTTGTGATATACGCCGTAAGATCGGCCAGGCCGCGTACAGTTAAACGGCCTACTAATACTAGCACAATGTACAGCAATTTACAACTGACTTCGTATGAAATTTGCTCTCAAGTGGCCTCCAAAAACCAAATCTACGGATCCGGTGTATATGGGGGCTATATATGATATATGTGACGTTTATATGGGACCACTTTGCATGGCTGTTTAAAATCATCATATACTTACATCACGTAACCAAATTTTTCAACCGAATCGGACATGAATTTTGCTTTCTAAGGTCCGGATGGTCAAATCTGGGGAGTCGGTTTATTAATGGGCGGGCTATATTATAAATTAATGCGACACGATTTCGACCAAATTTTTGCATGTGTTGAGCCATTATATTAACACCACATCACCACAATTTCAGCCGATCGCGGCATGAAATTTGCTTCTCTTATAAGGCTCGCAAGCCAAATCGGGGAATCGGTTTATAGTGGCGCGGCTATATACAATTATGTGACCGATGTGGACCAATTTTTGCATGGTGTTAGAGATCATATGCTGACACCATGCTACCTAATTTTAAATGATCGGATTAAATTTGCTTCGCTTAGAGGCTCGGCAAGCAAATCGGGGACGTTCTTCATTTATGTGGGCTATACGTAAAAAGACAGTTGACCATATGGACCAATTTTTGCATGTTGTTAGAACCATATACTAATACCATTTACAAAATGTCAGCCTGTTCGGTATGAAATTTACTATCCTCTTAGAGGATCCGGCAAGCCAAATTTGGGGCCGTTTATATTGGGCATACGTTCAAAAGCTGGACCGATATGACCCATTTGCAATACCATCCGACCGTACATCAATAACCAAACTATTCTGCTAAGTTTCAACGTCGATAGTTGTTTTCGTCCGGTAAGTTAGCGTGATTTCTAACTGACGGACATGACGGACGAGATCGTCAGGATCGACTCAAATTTCACAACACCGACCCAGATATAATACTTGTTATGGGCGGTGTGCGTTTAGCAGCAATATTTCAGATGTGTTACAAACGGAATGAAAAGTTATAAGTACCCCCCATCCTTATGGTCGGAGGGTATAAAATACAAAAACAGTAAAAATGTGCTACTTTCGTTAACATTTCCTTTATGGGGAAACATTTAATACCACTCACTAAAATGACCATCTAATTTACCATGCGCCCTTATCTTCCTTTAAAAAAAAAAAAACGTTCCCCCCTAAATAATATGCTACAATAAAATATTTGCATTTGCTTAAAGAAGATCAACCATTTTATGACTCGCAATCAATATTTGACCCCAAACACTCTCCAGTCTTATCGTTACAACCAACTCTAATTGGTTAGCCCAACAAATAGTCTTATAGATATTCATAACATCTTGAAACATTTAAAATTTTCAAGTCAACAGCATAGAAGTCCTTAGACATTGACCCTAGCCAATAAATGCTTAGCCACATCGTTTTGATCATAAGCCACGTTGACTATAAAATGATATTTAATTGATTTCATTTTGTTTTAGTTGGTCCCCCAACAGTTTTCGTTCATTTAAGCCATTGGCAAATAATGAACAAAAGAAAAAAAAACGAAATGTCAGCTACAGGCACAATGCTTATGGGAAAGCATGGACATGTCTTTTTAGTATAACCGTACCAGTGCGACAAAGCAAATAAAAAAAAAATACCATAATGTTGTCCGCGAGAAAAAAAAAGCACCCAAAATCAGATTACTTTTAGCTGAACAAAGCAAGAAATGGGTAAGTAAAAATGGCCTTAAGGAAAAAAACACAACCCAAACAATTACAGACTTTGAAAACGCTAATGAAAGCTACGAACCTCCAAAAAAAATATAGTATTTAATTTTTTTTTGCTAATTATTCCCTCAAGCTAAATCTGAACTCTCAAATATTCTTCTACTCTCTATCTGTCTGTTCCGGTAGTCCACTAATAGTTAGCCACTGCCCACAATTCTCATGCCAATGCAAATAGAAAACTGTTGCACGTTCCTCAGTCAGACAAAGTTGTTGGTTTGAGTTTTTGGAACTCTATTTTAAAGTTGGAATATGTGCGATGATAATAGTCAAAGAAATATGCCATATTGCCACAAGTTTTTACAAACTACTCGCCCACAAAGCTACAGAATCTGCTGGCGTTTCGAGTAATTCTGTGGAAAGTCACGTTTTTCCCTTATTCTTTTTTTTTAAGGGGGCAAAGCCTGAAAACGAATTAAGAGCATTTAATGTTTGGCCAAATTTGTATAAATATATGGAAAAAGTGAATAGCGAAAGAGCGAAAACTATTTACAAGATACGCCTACCAATATACATTCGAAAAAAAAAAAATCATTATTACAAAAAGTGCATATTAAAATTAAAAAATGTTGCATACAAAGTGGCACATTTTGTTCATAAAAAAATTGCAACCATTTAATAATAATTTTGTTGTCCTAATATTATGGGAAAATGTATTAGAATATATGGGAAAATATGGATAGCGAAGGACAAAGACGATCTAAGGATACTCCTATCAATATTACCTTCGATAAAATTTCATTCATACTAAAAGTGGCATATTCAATTTAAAAAAATGTTGCACAATAGTGTTATATTCCTTTCATAAAGAAATTTCATACATTTTAAATAGAAGTTGCATATTCAAATTAAAAATGTTTGCACAAAAATGTGTTATATTCCTTTTATAAAAAATGTTCATCCATTTAAATAGAAAGTGGCATATTTAATTTAAAAAAATTATTGCAACAAAAACTGTTATCATTCTTTTATAAAAAAAATTTCATCAATTTTAAAATAAGACAATTTTTTTTTTTTGCCTTATATAATGTGGAAAAGTTTTTCACATTCATCTCAAAATTTCCTTCAATATCGGTGGCTTTCTCTTTGCTATTGGCCAAGTTTTTGTTCTACCTACAATTTTTTTATTCAGCCAAATATTCCAAGTTTTCCTAAACAAAAACTTTAATCAACCATTCCACAATTAATCTTTTTCTATTGAAAATAATTCCAATTCAATTTATCAATTCAATTGAAAAATTGAAAAATAAATAATCCCAATTAATCTTTTTCTATCAATAGTAATATAATATAATTATATACCAATCCCAATTAAAGCTTTATTTGAAAGATAAACTTTATTCAGCAGCTAAGTGAAATTTAAGCAGTCTCAATAAAAGTTTCTTCAGAAAACCTTATTCAGCTAACTTGAAATACAAAATCTTATTCAAGCCCAGAATAAGAATAGAATTCATATAGAAAACTTTATTGCAAAACATCTGAACAAAATGATTGTCTTTATGAAGAAATATTATTCAGCCGTCCTAAACTACATTATCATAATAAAACTTGCAAAGTAAACCCTTAAAGACAGTTTGGAAAAAAAAAAATTTCATTATACAAAAATTGTATTCAGAATGGTCGAATTTATTTTCTTCCCGTCTAAACTAAAGAATTTATTATTCAAAACTTAACCTTAGCAGTCTGAAAGAAAGTTTTTTTTTTAGAAAAAATATTGTTCTGCCAACTCTGAAGTAAAGTTTTCCTATAGAAAACTTTATTCAGCCTAGTTCTGAATTAATGTTATTCTTAATTTAAAACTAATTCTGCTCCGCTGAATAAAGTACAACCTTTCGAAAAACTTTATTCAGCCCAGCTGAATTAAAGTTTTGTAATACCAAATTTTTTATACATCCCAGCTGTATCAAAAGAATTCGTATAGAAAACTTTATTCAAACCATCTGAACAAATGATTGTCTTAGAAAAATATTATTCAGAAGGTCTAAACTACATTTTCATAATAAAAACTTTACTCAGCCCATCTAAGCTAAGAAAAAATTATTCAGCTAGTCTGAATTTTATTATTTCCTTAATTCAGTAAAGCTGAATTAAGTCTCCCTATCTAAAAACTTTATTCATATCAGTGGAATTAAAGTTTTCCAAAAGATAACCTTATTCATCTCAGCAAAATACAGAAATCTTATTCAGCCAGATAAGAATAAGCAATTCATATAAACAACTTATTCAAACCATCTGAAAACCAATGATCTGTCTTCAGAAAAATATTATTCAGTCCGTTCACTAAACTACATTTCATAATAAAACGTTCAAAGGAAAACCCTATAAAGCGCAGTTTGCCCAAGAAATAATTTCATTATACAAAAATTTATTCAGAGATTCCAATTTTATTTTTCAAATCTTCGTCTACACTAAAGATTTATTATCAAACTTAACTTATGCAGTCTGAAGAAATGTTTTTCTTATAAAAATATTGTTCAGCCACTCTGAAGTAAAGTTTTCCTATAGGAAAACTTTATTCAATCCTCAGTCTTAAGTATATTATTTCTAATTTAAAACTTAATATCTGCTCTTTGCTGAATAAAGTCAACCTTTCGAAAAACTTTATTCAGCGCCCAAGCCTGAATTAAATGTTTTGTAATACAAAAATCTTATTCACCCAGGCTGAATCAATAAAATAATCATATAGAAAACTTTTATTGCCAAACCATCCTGCGAACAAAATGATTGTCTTAGGAAAAAAATATTATTTCAGAAGTCTAAAACTACAGTTTTCATAATTAAAAACTTTACTCAGTCCCATCTAAGCTAAGAAAAACAATTATTCAGGTTAAGTTCCGCAATTATTATTCCGCTAATTCAGCAAGTGGTTTCACTGGAATGTGGAACGCCGTTCGGGCTCGCTATAAAAAGGATTTTTTCTCCTTTGTTCTATTGAGTATATATATCTCTTTAGCACTCAGTGAATAAGCAGCAGAAGTTCACCAAATGTGGTATAAACACAATGGACTGAATAGTCTAAGTGCCAGCCTGATTACATCGGGGCTGCACATAACCTAACTAACCTTATTTCAGCAGAGCTGAATTAAAGTTTTCCAATTAGAAAAACCTTATCAATCTCAGCAAAATACAAAATCTTATTCAGCCAGAATAAAAATAAAAATTCATTATAGAAAACTTTATTCCAAACCATCTGAACAAATGCATTGTCTTAGACAAAATATTATTCAGCCGCGTCTAAACTACATTTGCATTTTAAAATAAAAAAACTTTTCTCAGTCATCTAAACAAAAAACTGTTATTCAGCTAGTCTGAATTTATTATGCCCTATTTCAGCAATGCTGGAATAAAGTCCCCTATCGAAAAAACTTTAATTTCATAATCGGTTGAGATTAATTATCTTATTATATATATATATCCTTATCATCTCAGCAAACAAAATACAAAATCTTATTTCAGGCTTAAGCTGAATTAAAAGTAATTCATATAGAAAACTTTAGTTCAAACCATTCTGAACAAATGATTGCTTAGAAAAATATTATGCAGCCGGTCTAAATCTACATTGCATATAAAAAAACTTATTCTCAGCTCCATCTAAACTTAAGAAAACTTTATTCAGCTAGCTGATTTTATTATTTGGGCCTAATCAGCAATGCTGAATAAAGTCTCCCTATCGAAAACTTTATTCATAACGGTGTTGAATTAAAAGTTTTCGCAATAGATAACCTTATTCATCTCAGTCTTGAATTTAAATTTTCGGAATCGAAAAACCTTATTCAGCCCGGCTGAATTTTTAAAATTTTCCAGTAGAAATCCTATTCAGCGCGGCTGAAGTAAAGGTTTTTCCAATGAAATAACCTTATTCAGCCGGCTGAGTTTAAGTTTTAAAAATTTAAACCTTATTCAGTGCCCGGCTGAATAATAGTTTTCTATACTCGAAACCTTATTCAGTCTGGCGAAATTAAAGTTTCCAATCGAAAACTTATTATGTCAGCCCAGTCTGAATAAAAGTTTTTTCAATCAAAAACCTTATTCAGCCCGCATGAATTAAAGTTTCTTATCGAAAAATTTAGTGTAGACCGTTAAACTTTAGACCTTTACTTAGCTAATCTGAACTAAATTTCATAGAGGAAAAACTGTAACTTATTAATAATATTAACTTGTAACATACTATTGAAACTCTTTTCATCCCACCGAATTAAAGTTTGCCTATCAAACCTCTTAATCAGCCGCGGTGAGTAAAAGTTTTCCAAAACTAAAAATTGAGCTCGTTAACTACTAAAACGTTCTTTTTCAGCCAGTTTAATTAAAAGTTTTTCTATCGAAAACTCTTACCATTCCAGCTGTATTAAAATCTTCCAGATCGAAACCTTATACGCACGGCAGAAATAAAAGTTTTTCTACGAAACCTTATTCAGACCGGCAAATAAAAGTTTTCCATAGAAAACTATTCAGTCGGCTGAATTAAGGTTTTTGAATTGAAGATTTTCTTATACAATAGTTCTAATTCAGGTAGTTCCCTTTATGAACTTTAGTTTAGTCAGTGCTGAATTCCAGTTTCTTATATAGAAAAACTTTATTATTCTAATATTAAACAAAGTTTTGTTATCATGAATACTTTATTCAGTCTAGTCAGTTTAGTTTTGTATTATGAAAACATAATTCTGCCCAATCTTTAACTGGAGTTGGCCTGATATAAAAGTAAGTAATCGGCCACACTGAATTAAAAACTTGCTATAGTAAACTTTATTAGACAGAATTAGAAATTTTTATGGTTAACGTGATTCAGCCTGCTGAATCATCATTTTTATTCAGCGCTGCTCTGAAGTTTCGATTCGTATCGAAACCTTTAGTCAGGAAAACTTTTAATTCAGCCAGACTGATTGAAGATTTCTCAAAAAAAAAACTTCATTCAGCCAAGCTAAATTAGACATTTTCATAAGCAAACTCAATTTTGAAAATTTCTTCTATTAGAAAACCTAATTCACCAAGCTTAATTAAGATTTTTTAGATTTCAGTACGCCTGAATTAAATTCTTCTGCAGAATAATATAAATTTAACATGTCCAAATTTAAGATTTCTTTCAGAAAATGTTGTTCAGTCAGGCTGAATTAAAGAATCTAACGAAATCTATTCAGCCAGGATGAATACAATATTTCCTATAGGAAAATTTATTAGGACAGTGAACTAAACAAATTGTTTTATAGATAATTGCTCTTAGAAAATATTTAGGAGTAATAAATTAAAAATATCCAATAGAAAGTCTAATTCAGCAACCTGAGTTAATGATTTCCCTGCACTTATCGTGCTGAAGTTTTAAATTGTGTAGACTATTTCGACAGACTGAATTAAAATTTTTTTTTTATAGAATGGGGTAATTAGGCAGGCTGAATTAAAAAATTTCCTATTGAGAAGTTAATTCGCCATGGTTGAATGTAAAAATCTATCTAGAAAGTCTATTCAGCCAGGCTCATTTTAAAGAGGAATTTAAATAATGCTTAATCCAACCAGCTGTGAGATTTATAGAATTCCTTATAGAAAGCTTCATTCAGCCAGGCTGAATTAAACATTTCCTATTTGAAAGCCTAATTGCAGGCTAGGATGAAGTAAGGACTAAAACTAGGGAGTAATGAAGGCGGCCCAGATTGAATCAAAACGGACCCCTCAATTAAGCTTTAATTCAGAGAGTCAACTAAATCGTAATTATCTGAATTTCATATAAAGCAGGAATCTTTAATTCAAGCCTAATTAATCTAGGCCTGAATTACAGAATTTCCTATAGAAGCTTCATTCAGGCTAGGCTAAACTAAAGACTTCATAGAGAAAAATTAAAACGGGCAGTTGAACAAGATGAAATATGAACTCTCCAATTAAGCTTAATTCAGCCAGCGCTCAATTTAAAGAGGAACTCTTAATTTACCTTAACTTATGCCGCTGAATTATAAGATTTCCTATTAGAAAGCTTAAATTAAGCTAGGTTGTATTAAAGATTTTCCATAAAAGAAAAGCTTCATTCACCGATTGATATTAAAGATTTCCTTATAGAAAGTTGATTTTATTTTATTTTATTTTTACCCTAAAATTAGCCACAAAATATTTCAATCTATTCCATGCAATAAATTAGAAGCTATGCTTATTTTAAATTGCATCAAAAGGCATCTTTTGTTATAAATTTCACCCAAACCTCCTATTATTCCCACAACTATCGTTAAAAATCTAGCCCTATTGCCGAACAACAAGAAACTCTATTTAAAATAACTACAACAACTAAATAATAATAATTGCATCACTTTGTTAAAAAAAAAACACAGAATTCAGAACCACAACGAGCCATCTTCTTTGGTCACCACCATAATCCACACACTTTTGGCTAGGCCTAGATGATATATTAAACGTAGATAAGGATTGTGTTTGTAATTTTCTTGTCATGGCCTTTAATCTCCAGCTACTATAGACCACAAAAAATCGAAACAGGCATTCCATGAGGGTGGGAGAGACAACCTGGGTGTCTGTTTTTCGTAGGACTACAGAAGTATAGGCATAAAAAGAAAATTTCTGAAGTTGAATAAAGATAAAGGGAATTGAATTTTTCTCCTGAGAAGAATAAACTATATGAGCATTGCGACTACGACATACTGTTTACACCAACTTTGCATAACTACATTAAAGTTTTTTTTTTTCTCACGCTGTTGTGTCTCATACATTGGTAGACATGTTCGTACACAGCATTCTCTCTTTGCTCAAATTGCATATACACGAAAGCTTTAAATTTTCTCCCTTTATGGTCATGGCCAGTAGAATAAGCAAAATACCTATATCCTTTTTTGCGCCTTCTCACAAAGACTAGGTCACCGCGGTGAGAGAAAAATATATACCAAGTGTGAGAGTTAGTGAGAATAGAGATTTGTGACAAAAACAAAATGGGACTATGGATCATGCAAAAAAAAATTTTTTTTAGTCTGTCTTTGTAATCCAAAGATTTTTAAGGCTATACCTGCAATTTTAGTGTGACAATAATTTCCTTGTTGTTCGGTTTAGTAATACTGCCCATTCCCTTATCCGAAACAGAGGAATTGAATGGAATAAATGTTGGATCTTAGATGAATAATTGTGAATTCATTCAGCCGCGCAAAATTTCATATTTCCTATAAAGAAACTTTGTTAATTCCGATTTTCTGAAGAAAATTTTTTCAAATGGACAGTTTTGTTTATAGAAAAATTTATTCAGCAAGGCTGAATTAAACATTTCCCATAGAAAACTTTATTCAGCCGGACTGCATTGAATATTTTCTATAGAAAACGTTATTCAGTCAGTAAAAATATCTCATAGAAAACTTTATTCAGCCTGGCTGAAATAAAGATTTCCTCGAGAAAACTTTATTCCGTCTGGCTGAATTAAAGATTTCTTATAGAAAACTTTATTAAGCCAGGATGTATTAAAGATTTCCTATAGAATACTTTATTCAGCCAGACTGAATTAAAGATTTCCTAAAGAAAACTTTATTCAGCCAGGCTGAATTAAAGGATTTCGATAAGATAACTTTAG
>PGFW01065864.1:3026-17003 GCA_003123925.1 Haematobia irritans | reverse complement strand
TTTAATTTTAATTTAATTTAATTTAATTTACATATTTAATTTAATTTCAATTAATTTTAATTTAATTTGTAATTAATTTTATATTAATTCATTTAATCTTATATTATTAATATAATAATTAATTTAATTTAATTTAATTTAATTTAATTTAATTTAATTTAATTTTAATTTAATTTAATTTAATTATTTAATTTTAATTTAATGTTAATTAAATTTAATTTAATTTAATTTAATTTAATTTAATTAATTAAATTTAATTTAATTAATTAATTTAATAATTTAATTTAATTTATATTTAATTTAATTTAATTTAATTATTTAATTTAATATATTAATTTAATATTAATTTAATTAATTTAATTTAATTTAATTTAATTTATATTTAATTTAATTTAATTTAATTAATTAATTTAATTTATTAATTATTAATTTAAATTTAATTATTTATTAATTTTAATTTAATATTAATTAATTTAATTTAATTTAATTTAATTTTTAATTTAATTTAATTAATTAATTTGTTAAATTTAATTTTTAATATTTTAAGTTTAATTTAATTTAATTTAATTAATTTAAATTTAATTATTTAATTTAATAATTAATAATAAGTAATTAATTTTAATTTAATTTAATTATTAATTTAATTTAATTTAATTTAAATTTTAATTTAATTTTAATTTAATTTAATTATTTAATTTAATTTATTAATTTTAATTTAGATTTAATTTAATTTAATTTAATTTAATTTAATTTAATTTAATTTATATTTAATTTAATTTAATTAATTTAATTTAATTTAATTACATTTAATTAATTTAATTTAACTTTAATTTAATTTAATTTAAACTTTAATTTAATGTTATAATTTAAGTAATGAAATTCTATAATTGATTGAATGATTAACTATGAATTGAATTGAATTAATTGAATTAATTGAATTTTGAATTGATTGTTAATATTGAATGATTGAATTTAATTTGAATCTTTTGAATTGATTGAATTTGAAGTTATTAAAATTATTGAATTTGAACTTTGCAAATGCATTAATAATTGAATTGAATATTGAATTTAATTGGCATTTATTTATTTAATTTAATTTAACTTTAATTTAATTTAATTTAATTTAATTTTATATTTAATTGTTAATTTAATTTAATATTTAATTTTGAATTTAATTAATTTAATTTGAAATTTATTATATTTAATTTAATTTAATTATTAATTTAATTTAATTTATATTTAATTTAAATTAATTTAATTGTAATAATTTATTTAATTATAATTTTAATTTAATTTAATTTAATTAATTTAATTTAATTTAATTCAATTATTTAATTTAATTTAATTTAATTTAATTTAATTAATTTATTTAATTTAATAATTAATTTAATTTAATTTAATTTAATTTAGTTTACATTTAATTTAATTTAATTTAATTTAATTATTTAATTTAATTTAATTTAATTAATTAATTTAATTTAATTATATTTAATTTAATTTAATTTAATTATATTATTTTAAATTATATTAATTTAATTAATTTAATTTAATTTAATTTAATTTAATTTAATTAATTTAATTTAATTTGAATTTAATTTAATTTAATTTTAGATTTAATTTAATTTAATTTAATTTTAATTTAATTTAATTTAATTTAATTTGATATTAATTTAATTTTAATTTACACTTAATTATTTGAATTAATTGAATTTGAATGATTAATAATTGAATTGTAATTAATTTAATTTAATTTTAATTTTAATTTAATTTATTAATTAATTTAATTTAATGTTAATTATTTAATTTAATTTAATTTAATTTAATTTAATTTAATTTAATTTAATTTAATTAATTTGAATTTAATTTCAATTTAATTTAATTAATTTAATTTAGATTTAATTTTAATTTAATTTTAACTAATTTATTTAATTTAATTTAATTTAATTTAATTTAATTTAATTTAATTTAATTTAATGTTCATAATTTTACATTCTAATTTAATTTAATTTAATTTTATTTAATTTAATTTGATTTAATTTGAAATTTAATTTGAATTTAATTTGAGAAGTTTTAATTGGAATTTTAATTTGAATTTTGAAATTTGATTTTAAGTTTAATTTAATTTAATTTAATTTAATTTAATCTTAATTTAATTTAAATTTAATTTAATTATTAGTTTTAATTTAATTTATTTAAATTTAATTTAATTTTAATTTAATTTAATTTAATTTAAATTTAATTCAATTTAATTTGAATTTAATTTGAATTTTAATTTGATTTAATTTGATTTAATTTAATTGGAAATAGTTTTTCCCTTTAGAAATTACCAAACAAACAACTGTTCGCCTACCGCCGTATCGACTGATGAATTGTGTTTTTACACTCTAATGCTTTGCTTGAGAATATAAAAATATACCGATCCTGAGGACCAATTTCGAATGTTTATTAAAAGAACAAGCAACAGCAAATTCTCATTACCAAAGTAAATGACTAGAAGAAGAAGAAAGACAACAACACCATTACGGTTGTTTGGCGAGAATCATTAGAAATTACGAATATCACACCAACGCTTATTCACAAGAGAAGAAGAGCAGCTAAGCAACAACACCACGCAACAACAATTTTTTTTTCTACAAAACTTTGCCCCATTATAATTTTTGAAGCGTCACCATTTATCCTACGCGCCGTGTTCAACCTATCATTTTGGTCTTTCTGGTTTTCTTTTTTGCCCCCTGCTCCGTTCTTACGAGACAGGGTGGAAATTGGGAAAAAACGGGGGGAATAAGTTTTTTGGCTGCGGGCGCTACCACACATGCTACTCACTCATGTAGTTTATACTAACACCATTTATAGCTATCATTAATACGGGTCGGGGGACTTCGGACCCAGGAGAAGTAGAACAATTGTAGCAATCTATAAGTAACGGTAGTCAGTAGACGTAGACCATAAATACGACTTTTTCTACTGAACGTTCGAATTAATATCGGCCAATAAAGGGATCAAAGAAATCTGTAATTTGTCAATGCTGAACTAATGTTGGAGGAGTTGCCATCCTAGAACTGCCAACTCTGTTAAAAGTAGTAAAAATTTTTCCTAGATCTCTACTTTTCCTCGTTAGATCTTGGATAATGCCCTCTCCCCTTTATCGTTTGAAAAAATTCATTATAAATAAGCTTCAAGAAATATAGACAGCAAAAGACAAACTCAACCAACCAAAAATAATTGAAAATAAAGTTAGCTAAGTGAGCTCTTCTACTATTTTCTGATTGAAATGGTCTCGTGGCCTATCTAACGATGCCGCCCCAATTAAATTCCTCCTCGTATTTACTGGGTAATTGAAAGGAACAAGCAATAACATAAAAAAAACCACCCAAAAATCATCAAAGGACAACCCAGCCCTGCGAGTAACAAATATGAAGATCATCAGTCGTCCCTCATAGGCTTTCTGGCACCACCCACCTATCAGAAAAATCCCACCAAACGTAAAAGACGCATCGTAGCCGGATTTGCACTCCACGCCCCAGTCCACCTACTAGGCCAGCTCTGCTGTGTACACTTTTGAGACAGATCCAACGGAGTTATGTCGTATGTATATTTTATCTCTAATTTACACTTTGACATGAATTCTATTTTCAGCAGTTTCTAAGGCTCTGAATCTCATGGCCTTTCTCACTCTGGTAGGGAGATTTGACACCTTAAGGGTTTTGGGGTTTGTGTTCTTTTTGTTCTATTCGTAGAATTATGTGGCTTCGGTTGCACCGTGGCAATCGAAATATGGCGAAGTATGGAGCTAAAGATGGTGATGCTAGTAATTGTGGAAGACCCAGATCTTAACACGCATAAAAATGAAAATGCGACGATTTAATACCACAAAAAAAAGAAACAAAACAAAAATTAAAAAAAAAAATAATAATAATTTAATACAAATACCGTCCAAAAGTCAACTAAAAAATTAAATTCTTAGAAACAAACAATTTGTCCCAAAATCGTTTCTTATTACATCCATAGTTCTAATAGGTACCTATTACAAACCTGTTAACATGGCCTATTGCACATAATCTACAGCTCTCTTGAGGGTAAGTAGACTTCATCATGTGTCCGCTTAAGAACAATGTTCTACAAAATCAGCGCCTAACTGGCCTCCCAGTTCCTCCTCCTGTTTGAATGTTCGAAATGAAGTCCATCGAGTCCTGTTGTTGACGAATACTTTATGCCGTTCAATCGCCTGAGGTGGTCTACTGGAATCGTGGTCGCCTGTCTATCAACTAATGCGGCTTTACCCGATAAACCGTGCGGATATGCCTGAAGT
This sequence comes from Haematobia irritans, assembly GCA_003123925.1. Lineage (NCBI taxonomy): Eukaryota > Metazoa > Arthropoda > Insecta > Diptera > Muscidae > Haematobia > Haematobia irritans. The sequence goes on along the minus strand of PGFW01065864.1, from coordinate 12,694 downwards.
GATACTCAGATCCGCCGTTGATCTGTACTGAAAGCAGCTTTTTGCGCTTTAGTATCCGTCTCTGGTAGGGTCGAGCCCAGATGGCTCACATAGCCATAGAAATGTATAGAAGCTGTTAGCCATCTCCATGAGTAAATCTTTTCTTCTGCTTAGGAAGAGGGCCTTCCTGATGGCAAACGATATCAGCCGCGACATCAATCATAGGCAGACATCTCCGTTTGCGCACTACTCTATAAGTGGTTTGGAAGTACGTGAGTTTTCGATCCAGCCTTAGTCGAAGTACTGGAATTTTAATTTAATTAATTTAATTTAATTATAATTTAACATTTAATTTTATATTTATTTATTAATTTCAATTTAATTTAATAATTTAATTTCATCTACAGTTAATTTAATATTAAATTCAATTTAATTTAATTTAATTTAATATTAATTTATATTTATTAATTTAATTTAAATTGAATTAATAATTTAATTTAATTTAATTTAATTTTAATCTTAATTTAAATCTTAATTTAATTTATTTAATTTAATTTCACATTTAATTAACTCTTGAATTTTGATAATTAATTAGAATTGATTAATTTGAATTATTTATTAATTAATTTTAACTTAATGAATTATGAATTTAATGATTAATTATTAATTGAATTTGAATTGATCTGATTAATTATGAATTAATTGAATTATTGAATTAATAATTGATTTGATTGTATCTTAATTTAATTTATTTAAATTAATTTAATTTAATTTAATTAAATTAAATAATATATTTATAAATTAGTAATTTAATTTTAATTTAATTTAATTAATTTAATTTAATTTTTTATATTTTATATAAATTATTTAATATTATTATTATAATTATTGAATTTTAATTTAATTTATTTAATTTAAGAGTTTAATTTAATTTACTTTATTTAATTTAATATGATTTAATTTAATTCTAATTTAATAAATTTATTATTAATATATTATAATTTAATTTATATTAATTTAATTAATTTAAATTTTAAATTTATTTAATTTAATTTAATTTAATTTAATTTAATTTAATTTAATTTAATTTAATTTAATTTAATTTTAATTTAATTTAATTTAATTTTAATTTAATTTAGATTTAATTTAATTTAATAATTAATTTAATTATAATTTAATTTAATTTAATTTAATTTAATTAATTTAATATTTAATTTAATTTAATTTTAATGTTAATTAATTTAATTTAATGTTAATTTAATTTTAATTTAATTTAATTTAATTTTAATTTAATTTAATTTAATTTTAATTTAATTAATTAATTTAATTTATTAAATTTAATTTATTAATCTTTAATTTAATTTAATTTAATTTTAACTTTAATTTAATTTAATTTAATTTAATTTTAATTTAATTTAATTTAATTTAATTTAATTTATTAATTTAATTTACATTAATTAATTTAAATTTAACTTTAATTTAATTTAATTTAAACTTTAATTTAATGTTAATTTTAATTTAATTATTAAATTTAATTTTAATTTAACTTTAATTTAATTTAATTTAATTAAATTTTAATTTAATTTAATTAATATTATTTAATTATTATTAAATTTTATAATTTAATTTAATTAATTTAATTATTTATTAATTAATTATTATTATATTTAATTATATTTTATTTATTATAATTTAATTTAATTTAATTTAAAATTTAATTTAATTAATTTTAATTATAATTAATTTATTTAAATTTAATTTAATTTAATTTAAATTATAATTCTGAATTATTAATTTGAATTAATTATATAATTTAATTGATTAATTAATTAATTTGAATTATTGATTGAATTATTAATTGATTATTAATTGAATTTGAATTGATGAATTTGATTGAATTTGAATTGGTTGAAACTTTGAATGATTTGAATTTGACATTGAATTACTAATTGATAATTCTTAAGATTTAATTGGCTTTGAAATTTATTTAATTAATTTTAATTTAATTTAATTTAATTTATATGTATATTAATAATCTATTTGAATTTAATTATTAATTAAATTTAATTTAATATTAATTTAATTTAATTATTAATTTAATTTAATTTAATTTAATTTAAATTTAATTTAATATTTAATTTAATTTAATTTAATTATAATTTTAATTTAATTTAATTTAATTTAATAAATTATTTAATTCAATTAATTTTTTAATTTAATTTAATTTATTAATTTGAATTATTATTTATTTTTAATTAATTAATTAATTTAATTTAATTTAAGTTTAAACATTTAATTTAATTTAATTTAATTTAATTTTTAATTTAATTTTTTTTATTATTATTGAATTTAATTTTAATTAAATATTTAATATTATATTAATTTAAATTAATTATTTCTTAATTTAATTTAGATTTAATTTAATTTAATTTAATTTTAATTCTAATTTAATTCTAATTTAATATTGAATTAATTTTATTTAATTTAATCTTAATTATATTAATTGAATTAATTTTAATTGATGAATTGATTGTAATTTTGAATTAATTGAATTATAGATTGATGAATTAATTAATTGATTAATGAATTAATTTAATTAATTCAATTGATTGAATTAATTAATGAATTAATATGAATTGATGAATTGATTAATTGAATGAATTAATTGAATTTTAATTGATGAATTATTGAATTTAATTGAATTAATTTGATAATTTAATTTATTATTAATAAGTTTAATTAATTAATTTATTTTAAATTAGAATATTAATTTTATTAATATAATCAATTTAATTTAATTAATTTAATTATATAATTTAATTTTAATTTTAATTTAACTAATTTAATTTAATTTAATTTAATTTAATTCTAATTTAATTTAATTTAATTAATTTAAATGTTAATTAATTGTATTTAATTCTAAATTTATTAAATTTAATTTAATTAATTTATTTAATTTAATTTATTTAATTTATTTAATTTAATTTAATTAATTTAATTTAATTAGTTTTAATTTAATTTATTTTAATTTGAATTTAATTTAATTTTAATTTAATTTAATTTAATTTAATTTAATTAATTTAATTAATTTAATTTTAATTATTATAATTTAATTTATTTTTTAATTTAATTTGAATTTAATTATTTAATTTATTTATTTAATTTTAATTTAATTTAATTTGAAATTTAATTTAATTTAATTTAATGAATTTAATTTGATTTATTAATTTGATTTAATTTGATTATTTGAATTTAATTTATTGAAATAGTTTTTCCCATATAGAAATACAAACAAACAACTGTTCGCCTACCGCCGTATCGCTATGAATGTGTTTTTACACTAATGCTTTGCTTGTAGAATATAAAAATATCCATCCCTGAGACCAATTCGAATGTTATTAAAAGAAAGCAACAGCAAATCTCATTACCAACTAAATTGATAGAAGAAGAAGAAACAACAACACCATTAGGAGAATCATTAGAAATAAATACTCACACCAAGCTATTCACAAGAGAGAAAGGTAGCAGCAACACAACAACAACAATACAAAACTTTGCCCCATATAATTTTGAAGGTCACCTTTTATCTACGCGCCGTGTAACCTACATTGGTTTTGGTTTCTTTTATTGCCCCCCTCCGTCTTACGAGAAGGAATGAGAATCGCGTAAACAGGCTACTCACTCATGTAGTTTTACTAACACATATTATATCAATATAGGTTTCATATACGATTCGGAAGGAGAAGTAGAACAATTTTAGCACCTAAAGTAACGATAGTCATAGACGTAGACATAAAAGCGACTTTTTCTGAGTTCGAATAATATCGCGCCAATAAGGGAAAAGAAATCTGTAATTTTGTCTATGGCCAAATAAGTTGGTGAGTTGCCATCTAAACTCCAACTCTTTAAAGTAGTAAAATTTTCCTAATCTCTAGCTTTTCCTCGTTAGATTGGATATGCCCTCCCCCTGTTGTGAAAAAATTCATGATAATCCTGCTTCCAAGAAATATAGACAGCAAAAGGCAAATCAACCACCAAAATAAATGAAATAAAGTAGTAAGAGAGCTTTTATATTTTCTGATGAAATGGTCTCTGGCCCTAACCATGCCCAATAAATTCTGTATTTACTGGGATGAAAGGAACAAAGCAAAAATAAAAAAACACCAAAAATCATAAAGAAACCACCCTCAGTACAATAAAGATCATAGTGTTATAGGCTTTTTGGACCACCACCTTCAAAAAATTCACAAACGTAAAAGCATTAGCATCACAATCATCTAGGATTGTGTACATTTTTGAGAAGATCAACGGAGTATGGGTATTTATTATTTTACTCTAATGTTACATTTGACCATGAATTTTTATTTTCCAGCATTTAAGGTTGAATATGCCTTTCTACTCTGGGGGAGATGAACTTAAGGTTTGGGGTTTTTTTTTGTGTATTTAGAATATGGTGGCTGGTTGACACGTGGCAATCGAAGTATGGAGCTAAAGATGGTGATGCTAGTAATTGTGGAAGACCCAGATCTTAACACGCATAAAAATGAAAATGCGACGATTTAATACCACAAAAAAAAGAACAAAACAAAAATTAAAAAAAAATAATAATAATTTAAAACAAATACCGTCCAAAGTCAACTAAAAAATTAAATTCTTAGAAACAAACAATTTGTCCCAAAATCGTTTCTTATTACATCCATAGTTCTAATAGGTACCTATTACAAACCTGTTAACATGGCCTATTGCACATAATCTACAGCTCTCTTGAGGGTAAGTAGACTTCATCAAATACTGTACTGAAGTTCCTGAAACGACAAGCGTTCCAAATCGGTACCTATTACAACCAACATTTAATGGTTACCTATTACACACTGTATACAATTATTGTAATGTTTGCTATTTAATTTAATTATAATCCATTTTATTTTAAATTAAAATTTTTCTATCGAAATAAAATTTTGCAAAAAATTTTGTAACCAAATCAAATTTTGCAAAAAAATTTCTATAGAAATCTAACTTTGTCCCAATTTTCTATACAAATAAAATTTTGACAAAATTTTCCTTAGAAATTAACTTTTGAGAAAATATTTTAAAGCAATAAAATTTTGCAAAAATTGTCTATAGAAATAAAAGTTTGCAACATTTTTCTATAGCAAAGAAATTTTGAAAAACAAAATTCTATAGAAATAATTTGTTTTATTTTGTGTTATTTTAATTTAATTTTTATACCCTTCACCACTACTGTGGTACAGGGTATAATAAGTTTGTGCATTTGTATGTAACGCCAAGAAGGAAAAGTGTGAGACCCATCGTTTAGTATACCGATCGTCTTAGAATTAAATTCTGAGTCGATTTAGCGATGTCCGTCTGTCTGTCTGTCCGTCTGTCTGTCTGTTGATGTATTTTTGTGTGCAAAGTACAGCTCGCAGTTTTAGTCCGATTGTCCTAAAATTTGGTATAGGGTCCTGTTTCGGCTCAAAGACGATCCCTATTGATTTTGGAAAAAAATCGGTTCAGATTTAGATATAGCTTGCCATAATATATTTTTCACCGATCGGTCAAAATTGGCGTGTATATAACCGATTTCCTCAAATTCGTACATCCGATATTTTAGTAAGTCTCGAAAAACTTGCAAAAATATCAGCCCAATCGGTTTTCAGATTTAGATATAGCTCCCATATAGTAGCTTTGCGCCCCGATTTACACTCATATACAAGAGGCACATTATTTTAATGATCCGATTTAGTTGAAATTCTGCACAGGGAGTAGATTAGCATTGTAGCTATACTGTGCCAAATTTGGTTGAAATCGGTTCAGATTTAGATATATCTCCCATAATATACTTTTCGCCCGATTTACACCTCATATACCACAGAGGCCCAATTTTTAACAGTCCGATTTAGAGTTGAAATTTGCACAGGGAGTAAGAATTAAGCATTGTAGCTATGCGTACCAATTGGTTGAAATCGTTTCAGATTTGATATATTCCTCCCATATATAGCTTTCGCCCGATTTACCTCATATGACACCAAAGCCAATTTTTAACTCCGATTAGTTGAAATTTTGCACAGGAGTAGAATTAGCATTGTAAGCTATACGTGCAAATTTGGTTGAAATCGTTCAGAATTTAGATATATCTCCATATATATGCTTTCGCGCCGATTTACACTCATATGACCGACAGTGCCAATTTTTTAACCGATTTAGTTAAATTTTGCACAGGGAGTAGAATTAGCATTGTAGCTATCGTGACCAAATTTGTGTTGAAATCGGTTCAGATTTAGATATAGCTCCCATATATAACTTTCGCCCGATTTACACTCATATGACCACAGAGGCCAATTTTTAACTCCGATTTAGTTGAAATTCTGCACAGGGAGTAGAATTAGCATTGTAGCTATGCGTGCCAAATTTGGTTGAAATCGGTTCAGATTTAGATATATCTCCCATATATAGCTTTCGCCCGATTTACACTCATATGACCACAGAGGCCAATTTTAACTCCGATTTAGTTGAAATTTTGCAAGGCGAGTAGAATTAGCAATTGTAGCTATTGCGTGCCAAATTTAGTTTGACATCGTTCAGATTTGATTTACTCCCATATATATGTTTTTCTGATTTCGACCAACATTTTCCTTGTAAAATCCCCCCTGCTTAATCGAAAAGTTGTAAAAATTACTCTAATTTTCCTAAACTTCTAATACATATATATCGAGCGATAAATCATAAATAAACTTTTGAGAAGTTTCCTTAAAATTGCTTCAGATTTTAAATGTTGTCCATATTTATAACCCTAGTGCATTAGCCAACATACAATTTTGAGTATAATACGATAATTGTATGAAGCTCTATCATTCTGTCCAAATCGAGTGGATATTTGAAATGTATGTATTTGGGACAGAACTTTATATATAGCCCCCCAACACAATTTAACGGATGTGGATATGGTAATCGAAATTTTAGATTCTACAAAATGGTGCTCGGTGTGATATAGTCCGGACCGCGCCCGACTTTAGACTTTCCTTACTTGTTTAAAAGTATAATTTAATTTATTTTAAATTTAATTTTAATATTTAGCTACCCTGTTCATAGTATTACTGTAACGTCAGTACGCTCTGGCGGACACTAGTGATGTAAATGATCGCAATGCATTTTTAAGCAATGACCATAAACCAAATGCAAAACCGCAGTATTGGCAACTGCGTGTTAGCATTTGGTTAATGTCATTGCTAAAAATGCAGTTGGCATCATTTAAGCATCACTAGTGTCCCCAGAGGGTACTGACCCGTTTTACAGTAATACTAAACAGGGTGGCTCCAAATAGTTAAAAAATAAATTTAAAATCAATGTAATTAACTTTAAACAAGTAAGGAAAGTCTAAAGTTACAGAATAGGCCGAACTATATTCAGCTTCCTGGAAGATCAACCATTTTGGGATTCAGATGCTAATTTCGGTACCGATACTCAAACTGAAATGCTTTGGCTATATATAAAAGTTTGTCCCAAATACATACATTTAAATATCACTCGATTTGGACAGAATTTGATAGACTTCTACAATATCTATAGACTCAAAATTTATGTTGGCTAATGCCCTAGGTTATAAATATGGGAACATTAAATCTGAAGCAATTTTAAGGAAACTTCTCAAAAGTTTTTATTTAGATTTATCGCTCGATATATATGTATTAGAAGTTTAGGAAAATTAGAGTAATTTTTACAACTTTTCGACTAAGCAGTGGCGATTTTACAAGGAAAATGTTGGTCGAAATCAGAAAAACATATATATGGGAGCTAAATCTAAATCTGGAACCGAATGTCAACTAAAATTTGGCACGTCATAGCCTACAATGCTACATCTCTACTCCCGTTGCCAAAATTCAACAACAGATAAATCGGAGTGTAAAAATTGGCCTCTGTTGGTATATGAGTGTAAAATCGGCGGAAAGCTAATAATGGAAGCTATATCTAAATCTGAACGATTTCAACCAAATTGTTGGCCACGTATAGCTACAATGTCTATATTCTCCCTGTGCAGAATTTCAACTAAATCGGAGTTAAAAATCTGGCCTCTGTGGTCATATGATGTATAGATCGGGGCGAAAGCTATATATGGGAGCTATTTATCTAAATCTGAACCGCATTTCAACCAAAATTGGTACGCATTAGCTAAATGTTAATTCTCTACTGCCCTGTGCAAATTTCCACTAAATCGGACGTTTAAAAATTCGGCCTCTGTGGCATATGAGTGTAAATCGGCGAAGCTATATATGGGAAAGTATATCTAAATCTGAACCGATTTCAACCAATTTGGGCACGTATACGCTACAATGTAATTCTACTCTGTGCAAAAAATTTCAACAAATCGGAGTTAAAAATTGGCCTCTGTGGCTCATTATATGAGTGTAAATCGGGCGAAAGCTATCATAGTGGGAGATATATCTAAATCTGAAGCCGATTTCAACCAAAAATTTGGTACGCAAGCTACAATGCTAATTCTACTCCCTGTGCAAAATTTCAACTAGAATTCGAGTTAAAATTGGCCTCTGTGGTCATATGAGTGTAAATCGGCGGAAAGCTATATTAGGGGAAAGAAAGGATATAGGTAAATCTGAACCGATTTCAACCAAATTGTGGGGAGGTAGTGAGCGTGACGAGGCTAATTCTACCTCCCTGTGGCAGAATTCAACTAAAATCGGAAAATTAAAATTGGCCTCTGTGGTCTATATGAGTGTAAATCCGGGCGCAAAGCTATATATGTGAGCTATACTAAATCTGAACCGACTTTTGGCTGATATTTTGCAAGTTTTTCGAAGACTTAATAAAAATATCGGATGTACGGAATTTGAGCGAAGATCGGTTTTGAATATACACGCCAATATGACCAGATCGGTGAAAATATCATATGGCAGCTATATCTAACATCTGAACGATTTTTTTCCAAAATCAATGAGGGATCGTAATTTGAAGCCGAAACAGAGACCTATACGACAAATTTTTAGGACAACCGACTAAAACTGCGACTGTACTTGTTGCACAGCAAAAATACATAAAACAGACAGACAGACCGGACAGACAGACAGACGGACATCGGCTAAATCGACTCAGATATTTATTCTAACAAACATCGGTATACTAAAAACGAATGGTCTCACACTTTTCCTTCTTGGCGTTAGATACCAATCACAAAACTTAATTATATACCCTGTAGCCACAGTATCGTGAAGGGTATAAAATTAAATTAAAATAACCAAAACTAAAAAAACTTATTTCTAAATTAGAATTTTGTTTTTCAAAATTTCTTTGCTATAGAAAAAGTTGCACAACTTTGTATTTCTATAGGATCAATTGTTTGCAAAAATTTTATTGCTTTTAATAATATTTTCTCAAAAGTTAATTCTAAGAAAAGTTTGTCCAAAAATTTATTTGTATAGAAAATGTGGGACAAAGTTGATTTCTATAGAAAATTTTTTTGCAAAATTGATTTTGGTTAGCAAATTTTTTGCAAAATTTATTTCGGATAGAAAAAAATTTTAATTTAAAATAAAATGGATTATAATTAATTCAAATAGCAAACATTACAATAATTGTATACTGTGTGAATAGGTAAGCCATTAAATGTTGTTGTATAGTACCGATTCGGAACGCTTGTCGTTTCAGGAGAAACTTCACAGTACAGTATTTGATGA
>PGFW01065857.1:12618-27043 GCA_003123925.1 Haematobia irritans | reverse complement strand
TCGGAAGTCGATATTTCGATGTGTTACACACGGAATTTATACCATTCTATGGTGGTGGGTATAAAAAACGATTTGATACCACTGTGCGCTGTTTGAACTCACTACACAATCCACCAAACACAAGACGCAAATTTCCGTGCTGTATTGCTCTTCTTCCATTTGTTTGAAATACGTGGACCCTCTGACTTCCACAAAACTAAACTGTGGATAGAATATCCACATTAGCCATTTGCCTGAGTAGATAGAGCTACACATATATAATATTTGCCACAGTTCGATAGGTTCAATCCCAGCCCAGAAAAAATATATTTGTCGAATTTTCGACTTTCCACAAAAATTCGTCATTAGGTTTTTACAATTATATAGTGGACTTTCAAATTAACGATCTTCGACTTGTTGGGGATGTTTCAGCATGAAACGAATTATATCACATTCCTCGTTCAATTCAAATATGAGTTTTCGACTTGTTCATTAATGTTCGATTAATCGAATTTGGTGGCAATAAAAAGGCGATCATTGGTTTTATAAAAGTCGATTTTGAAGATTACAAAAAAAAAATGGACTTCAACATTTTTTTAACAAAAAGTCGGTTGTTCGAAAAGATGAACACTTAAAATGAGTATAGCCAAAGATTTGTTAATTCAATAAATTTCAATCATCTGCTAACACTAACGCTTATTGCACACTGAATATGGTACTATGGTTTTTTTTTTTATATTAAACATTTTTGCATGATTCGATTATACTTTGAATCCATATAACCTTTTTCCTAATATTAAATTATGTATTCAATTGAAAAAAATGCTAAAATATAAAGAAATAAATTTTGTTTTATATTTTTATATTTATATCCATTTTGTCTTTTTCATATAATTTTTTTTTAGCTCATCATCTAACGCATAAACAACATTCGCCAGGCAGTCAAAATGGTCGAGCTTCCAATTTGCGGGTAGTCATACCGGCACCTACAATTGCTCAAAACATGTCCACCGCCGATGAATTAGCCTATACAGATGTAAGTATTTTCTTAGAGCTTAAAATGGAGCCAATTATAACTCCCTTTGAGTACTTATTAATTTTGAGTTTTTAATTAAATTAAATAATTTTAAAAAAAATTTATAGCGTCACAATCAAACAACTTTAAATACTCCCGTTATGACATTACAGACACCCATACCAACGTTACAGGGTTATCCATTTGTACCGCAAGATTTCTCTATGAGCTCCGATGTGATGAGTTTACCCACATGGAGTACTCATCAAGGACTGGTACATCAGACGGGGTAAGTGGATATTGAAAACACAAATACTAAATAAAGTTATATTTTTTTTATAACATTTTCATTTTCTATTTCAGTCTCTCCCATTTAAGTGTTTCAAATACCACACCACCTCCCGCCACATCACCAGTCAATATTAAAGTCAAATCCGAGCCACAATCTCCACCCCGTGATCTCTCCGGTGGCCATCAACATAGTAATGGCTCCAATTTAGGCTCTTCAAATAGTGCCGGTGGAGGTGGTGGTGGCAATGGTGGCAGTGGTGGTGGTGGAGGTAGTTCGACTAGTCACTCCAGTTTAAATGCCAATAATATAAATAATTCGTTGTCTCTAAATTCCGGCGGTTTGAGTGTTAGCAGTGCAGTAGGAGTTATAGCTGGTTCTAGTCCTGGAGGTGCCGGAGGCGGGGGTGGCGGCGGCGGTATATTAAGTGGTGGTGCTTCAAATTCTTCCTCAACATCCAATGGCTCGGCCAATGATCAGGCGACCAATTTAAGTGTGCTAAATCATAGTCAACAGCATTTGGTCATGGCTGGTTCAAGACCATCATCAACGGGTCATCTGACACCGACACCGGGTATGTAAATTTGTTTTTATAAAATTAACTTTATTGGCTTTTTAGTGTTTGTGTTATTGTTTCAATAATTATTAAACATTTTTAAATTGGATATTTTCGAGGTGAAAAAAAAACTCCTATCATAGAATAGGATAGGAAATTTACAAATGCAATTTCCATTTAAAATTATCTAAGAAATTTTTTTCAATTTATAAATAGAAAAATTAAATTACCCATAACTCACAACCAGTGTTATCGTTGTGACACTATAGTGGCAAATTTGAAGTTAAAACGATGAGATCGGTTTATATGGGCGGCTATAGCAAAACATGGACGAGATACGGACGAATTTTCGACACACCGTGACTTTTAAGGTCCACCAATTAACGCCTCCTTAAATCAATTTCAGGACCAAATCGGATAGTAAAATACAGTTCTTCTAAAGCCAAGAACTAGAAATCGGGAGAACTATGTCTATATGGGGGCTATACCAAAAACACTGTCCGATGGGACACCATTTTTCGCACAACCTCTTTGATGGTCGTCTCCGAAGGACGTCAGATTTTCAATTCAGGGCTACTTGGACTACAAAAACTCGTTTTTTATAAGCCCAAGACCCCAGATGCGAGAAAATCGGTTCAATGGGGAGCTAATATCAAAACTTGGACCGATAGTAGCCCATCTTCGAACTTGACGCTGCCTGCAACTCAAACGAATCTGTGCCTAAATTTCAGGACGATAGTCGCAAAGAAGGCTGTAAGCGTAGATTACAAACAGAACAGAACAGACAGACGGGCATGCTTATATCGTCTTAAATTCTTCCCTGATCAATTGAAATATATACAATAGTCGGAAGTACGTCATTCGATGTGTTAGCACACGGAATTTTATACAAATTCCTAGGTCGGTGGGTATAAAAAACGATTTGATACCACTGTGCGACGCTGTTTGAACTGCACTACAGCAAGTCCAGGCAACACATAGACGCAAATTTCCGCGCTTGATATTGGCTCTTCTTCCATTTGTTTGAAATACGTTGGACCCCTCTGACTTCCACAAAAACATAACTGTGGGATAGAATATCCCCATAGCCTTTGCCTGAGTAGATAGAAGCTACACAGTATAGTAATATTGCCAACAGTTCCGATAGTAGGTTCAATGCCCCAGCCCAGAAAAAATATATTTGTCCGAATTTCGACGTTTCCACAAACAAATTGCGTCATTAGGATTTCAGCAATTATATCAGTGGGACTGTTTCAAAATTACGAGCATCTTCGACTTGTTGGGATGTTTCAGGCATGAACGAATTAATACTGTCAATTCCTCGTTCAATCAATATGAGACTTCGTCTGACTTGTCACTTAATGTTTCGATTAGATCGAATTGTTGGTGGCCAATAAAAGAAGGCGATCATGATGTTTTTATAAAGTCGATTTTGAAGATTACAAAAAAAAAAATGGACTTCAAACATTCTTTTTAACAAAAGTCGGTGCGTTGTTCCAGAAAAGAGAACACTTAAAATGAGTATAGCCCAAAGGATTTGTTAATTACATAAATTTCCTAAAATCATCTAAACACTAACATTATGTACAACTATATTAACTTATAAGATTTTTTTTTTTTAATATTAAACATTTTTGCATTGATTCGTATTATACTTTGAATCCATATAACCCTTTTTCTAATATTTAAAATTATGTTATTCAATTGAAAAAAATGCTAAAAATAGAGAAATAAAATTTAGTCTTTATATTTTTATTTTATACATCCATTTTGTCTGTATTATCATATAATTTTTTTTTTAGGCTCATCATTAACGCTATAAACAACATTCGCGCAGGCAGTTCAAAATGGTCGAGCTTGCCAATTCGCGGTAGTCATACGCGGCACCTACAATTGCTCAAAACATGTCCACCGCGATGTAATTAGCCTATACAGATGTAAGGATTTTCTTAGACCTTAAAATGGAGCCAATTATAACTCCCTTTGAGTACTTATTAATTTGAGTTTTAATTATTAAATAATTTTAAAAAAATTTATAGCGTCACAATCAAACAACTTTAAATACTCCCGTTATGACATTACAGACACCATACCAACGTTACAGGGTTATCCATTTGTACCGCAAGATTTCTCTATGAGCCGATGTGATGAGTTTACCCACATGAGTACTCATCAAGGACTGGTACATCAAGAGGGGATATTGAAAACACAAATACTAAAAATATATATTTTTTATAACATTTTCATTTCTATTTCAGTCTCTCCATTTAAGTGTTTCAAATACCACACCACCTCCCGCCACATCACCAGTCAAATAAAAGTCAAATCCGAGCCCAATCTCCACCCCGTGATCTCTCCGGTGGCCATCAAATCAAAATGGCTCCAATTAGGCTCTAAATAGTGCCGGTGGAGGTGGTGGTGGCAATGGTGGCAGTGGTGGTGGTGGAGGTAGTTCGACTAGTCACTCCAGTTTAAATGCCAATAATATAAATAATTCGTTGTCTCTAAATTCCGGCGGTTTGAGTGTTAGCAGTGCAGTAGGAGTTATAGCTGGTTCTAGTCCTGGAGGTGCCGGAGCGGGGTGGCGGCGGCGGTATATTAAGTGGTGGTGCTTCAATTCTCCTCAACATCCAATGGCTCGCCAATGATCAGGCGACCAATTTAAGTGTGCTAAATCATAGTCAACAGCATTTGGTCATGGCTGGTTCAGACCATCATCAACGGGTCATCTGACACCGCGACACGGGTATGTAAATTTGTTTTTATAAAATTAACTTTATTGGCTTTTAGTGTTTGTGTTATTGTTCAATAATTATTAAACATTTTAAATTGGATATTTTCGAGGTGAAAAAAAAACTCCTATCATAGAATAGGATAGGAAATTTACAAATGCAATTTCCATTAAAATTATCTAAGAAATTTTTTTCAATTTATAAATAGAAAAATTAAATTACCATAACTCACAACCAGTGTTATCGTTGTGACACTATAGTGGCAAATTTGCCACTTTTTTCAAGAGTTGATACTTTTGTGCCACTAAATATGATACTTGGTATTATCAGTGTATACTTTTATCGCCTAAAAGTATACATGAAACATGTTCGATAGTAGATACATCGGGTTAATCTCTGAATATTAAATATTGAATTCGACATCAAGATAATATTTTTAAATAAAAATATGCTAAATTACGATAAATAAAGCAAATTAAATTACATGAAATAAATTTAATTTAATTAAATTAAATTAAAATAAAATTAAATTGGGTGAATTAAGTTATAGTAAATAAAAAAAATAATAACTAATTAGATATTTTTCTTTTAGTTTAAATTAATTTAATATTAAGCCAAAATTTATATAGATTAAATTTTAATAGATTTAAAGTCGGTTAATTTTAATTTAGTTCATAAAATTAATTAAATACGCCTCAAAAAATATCTACAAACACAGCAGTCAGTGTCCGTAGTTATATTTTTTAATCTCTGACTAGCGAACAATGTTCAAAAGTATTTTTATATTTTAAATTTTCACCACAAATATTATACAGTTTACATAAATTTTATGTCCTTTAGTATTCTTAAAGGCATAAAAATTTAATTTAGCTAAAAAGAATTGAAATTAATAAAACAAAGTATACACGGCCGTAAGTTCGGCCAGGCCGAAGCTTATGTACCTTCCACCATGGATTGCGTAGAAACTTCTACTGAAGACTGTCATCCACAATCGAATTACTTGGGTTGCGGTAACACTTGCCGATGGCAAGGTATCTTAAAACTTCCTAACACCATCTTCTAAAATTACAGGTAGTCCATTACGTAGTATATATATTAAACTAAAAAAGGCGGTTAAATACCTATATAATTAAGTTTAAAGTTCTATAGAAATAAAATTTAGACAAAATTAAAATTTTGGTAGATTATTTTTGGCTCGAGTGGCAACCATGATTATGAACCGATATGGACCAATTTTTGTGTGATTGGGGATCGGCTATATATAACTATAGACCGATATGGACCCAATTTGGCATGGATATTAGCGGCCTTATACTAACACCACGTTGCAAATTTCAACCGGATCGGATGAATTTTGCTCCTGCAAGAGGCTCCGGAGATCAAATCTGGGGAACAGTTTATATGGGGCCTATATATAATTATGGACCGATATGGACGAATTTTTGCGTGTTTGTTGGAGACCACATTGTAACACCATGTTCCAAATTTCAACCGGATCGGATGAATTTTGCTCCTCCAAGAGGCTCCGGAGGACAAATCTGGGAATCGATTTATATGGGGGCTATATATAATTATGGACCGATTGGGACCAATTTTTGCATGGTCATTAGAGAACATATACCAACACCATGTACCAAATTTCAGCCGGATCGGATGAAATTTTCGTTTCTTAGAGGCTCCGCAAGTCAAATCGGGGGATCGGTTTATATGGGGGCTATATATAATTATGGACCGATGTGGACCAATTTTTGCATGGTCATTAGAGAACATATACTAATACCATGTACCAAATTTCAGCCGGATCGGATGAAATTTGCTTCTCTTAGAGCCTCGCAAGCCAAATTTAGGGGGTCGTTTATATGGGGGCTATACGTAAAAGTTGACCGATATGGCCCATTGGCAATACTATCCGACCTACATCAATAACAACTACTTGTGCCAAGTTTCAAGTCGATAGCTTGTTTCGTTCGGAAGTTAGCGTGATTTCAACAGACGGAGGACGGACATGCTCAGATCGAATCAGAATTTCACCACGACCCAGAATATATATATACTTTATGGGGTCTTAGAGCAATATTTCGATGTGTTACAAACGGAATGACAAAGTTAATATACCCCCCATCCTATGGTGAAGGGTATAAAAAAGTGTTGTTCCACCAAGACAACGCACCGTGCCACAAGTCATTGAGAACGATGGCAAAAATTCATGAATTGGGCTTCGAATTGCTTCCCCAACCACCGTATTCTCCAGATCTGGCCCCAGCGACTTTTTCTTGTTCTCAGACCTCAAAAGGATGCTCGCAGGGAAAAAATTGGCTGCAATGAAGAGGTGATCGCCGAAACTGAGGCCTATTTTTAGGCAAAACCGAAGGAGTACTATCAAAATGGTATCAAAAAATTGGAAGGTCGTTATAATCCGCTGTATGCGCTCTTAAAGCGGAAACTATGTTAGAATAATAAAAACGAATTTGACACAAAAATTTGTTTTTCTTATGTTAGACCGGGGACTTATCAGCCAACCTGTTATTACCCAGCGCACAAAAGTCGCCCAAAAAGCTAAATGCAAAATGCTTCTTTTTGGATCGGAGTGGTGCAAAATTTACGCAGAAGCGATAGAATTTAAACATGGGCTGTCATAGGATGAAAGCCTCTCCATTTCAACACCGTGCCACTTGGAATTTGCCCATCACTTCCTTAGTGTGATCGAATTCAAGTGTTATTGGATGTAACTTAAAAATTGTGTAATATTTTGTCAAATATAAAAGATTTTTTATAAATTTTTCTGGATTCTAACGCTGTCTTAAACGTCTTGATCACATAAAAAATTTTCAAAACTTAAATAATTTTTTCAGAATTGGATTTAGCGTGTTTTATTTGAATAGAAAAATTTAAAAATTATAACCATATTATTAAATTCTTAGTCTGCTTTTAACAATTTGAAACAAATAAAAGTTAAAATTACTCATTAAAAATATGAAAAAAAGCGTGTTATAAAAAACTGATGAAAGAACTTCCTTGTTATTTAAAGGTAAAGAAATCATTTGGGAGTACTCTTCTAGGAAGTGCTTTTAAAGTTGTACCATTAGGAAAGATCTTTTTTTATTAATGAAATATGAAAATTGAAATAATAAAATCAAGTTAATAATATCACTAAATCTAAATAAATATCAAAATCTAAATTCAATTCATTAAAGTAATTAAATGGGAGACACATCAAATTAAATGAACAAAAAATCTTGTTAAAATACGCATAAATAAAGCAAATTAAATTGCACTAAATTGTATTATTTAATTAATTTTGACTTATATTACTGGCATTTTGCCATAATTTTAATATCATCTTAAATTCCAGTCAATTTCCAATTTATTCCTTAACAAATTAATTAATTCTAAAAAGTAATATTCTTGGACAGCGCTATTCAAAGTATTATTTATTTTTAAATTTACCACCAAAATATTTTTTAAACAAACAAATAATATTTTCTTGGAATAATTTTCTGCTTACTTCTTTAAATTTTATATAATTTTTTTAACGCTCTATTTTTTAATGAAATTAAATAAAAAAATATAAATTTAAATTGACTGAAATTAAACTCAAATTGGCATTATACCAAAATTGAAAAGTTAATTTAGTTGCGGAACAAATTATAAATTATTATTATATTTATTTATGAATTAATAATTAAAATTAAGTTAAAATATATTCGTAAGTAAGATTCAGACATCAAAGATACATATTCAAATTTAAATTACTGAAATAAAACTAAACTTAATAAAATTAACACTAAACTAAATTAGGCTGAATTAAGTTGATATTTAAAATCACAAAAAAAAATTAATTAAATATGATATATTATTTATGGTATAAATTAGTCTTGCATTAGTTACATTTAATTTTAAGCAAATTTATTTTTTAGATTCAATCCATAACATTTAAATTTAATTCATAAAATTAAATTAATGCACTGAAAAAAAAGCCTTGCCTAAAAAATGGCAGCTCACTCTCCATTTTAATGATTTTTTAAATTATTGGACTTAGCAAACAACCAATTCGTAGTATCTTATATTTTTATATGCTACCCAAAAGCCTTTTAAGAAAAAAAATATAATTTATAATATATTCTGACCTCTACAATTCTTAAAAATCTGTCAAAAAAAAACTGTTTTTTCTTTCATGCATTAACCTTAAGTTGAAAAAAAAATCGTACTATTGCTTTTCAAACAAATTTAAAATATGTTTTCAGGTAATCGAGTTTCAAAAAGGAGACAAGCATTGCTAATTATAGCAAACCAGTGAACTGCCTTTCAATAATGTTTTTAAGTCTTAGCAGTTTTAACTGATGCTCCAACTTCAGTTTTAGTTTTTCACACCATCGAATAACCACTAAAACTTCTCCATTTCAATATTAAAAAAAATAATCATTTGAAGCCAATCAAAATGTCAAAACAATTAAATGATCATTTCGAACAATATCCATAATTTTAATACCATTAATAATGCATGTTATAATATTCTATATTTATTTTTATAAATTTGCTATTACGTTTAAAAAATTTTTTTTTTTTTTTGATAAACCAAAATATAAATATGGATGAAAGCAATTAGATATTAATTGATTTCACCACAACGCACATAAAAATTTATTCATTATATTTAAACTACAGCAATTAAATGTAGTTTTAATCGATTTTTTCGAATTTGTTTCTGTAAATAAATGTTTTAATAAAATATATACTATGTAATGTTATGTAACTTAATATATAAAAATGCTTCCTAAACATGTCTATAATGATTTTATGTAGCTGCCATAAAAAATAACATTTAACCATAAAAACAACAAACCAAAAAAATCAATTTATTCCTTTCCTTAAGGCATAGAAAATATGAAGGTTATCCCTAATCGGTCACAACTGCCGGTCCGAATTCTAGATTAAATAATTATGGAATTTTGGTAAATTTGGCTTCTATAATGCAAAAAATATTTTATATATGTACCACCCACCCCTAAATACAATAATCCCCCCAACTCATATCTTTATACCTATAAGAAAGGAACTTAATTGATTTTTGTTGTTTGTTGTTATGGTTAAATGTTATTTTTTATGGCAGCACATAAAACATTATAGGACATTTTAGCCAAGCATTTATATATTTAAGTACATACATACATTTTTAGTATATATTTTTTAAAAACATTTATTTACGAAACAAAGCGAAAAAATCGATTAAACTACATTTAATTTGCTGTAGTTTTAAATATATAAATAAATTTTTAGGGCGTGTTGGTGAATCAATAAAATATCTAATTGGCCTTTCATTCCCATATTTATATTTTGGTTATCAAAAAATAAAAAAAAAAATTTTTAAACGTAATACAAATATATAAAAATTAAAAATAGAATAATTTAACATGCATTATAAATGTATTAAAATTATGGATATTTTCGAAAAATGATCATTTAATTGTTTGACATTTTGATTGGCATTCAATGCATATTTTTTTTTAATATTGAAATGGAAGAAGTTTTAGGTGGTTATTCGTATGGCGTGAAAAACTAAAACTAGTAGGCACATCAGTAAAAACTGCTACAGACATTAAAAAAACATATGAAAGCAGTCACTGTTTGCTATAATTTAGCAATGCTTGTCTCCTTTTTGCAAAACTCGATTTTACCCTGAAACATATTTAAATTTGTTTGAAACAATTAGTACGATTTTTTTTTCAAACTTCAAGGTTAATGCATTGAAGTAAAAAACATTTTTTTTTGAAGCCGAAGATTTAAGAAATTGAGAGCGTCAGGCAATATATAATAAATTATATTTTTTTTTCTTAAAAGGGCTTTTTGGGTAGCATATAAAAATATTAAGAATACTACGAATTGTTGTTTGCTAGTCCAATAATTAAAAAATATTAAAAATGTCGAGATGTGACGTGCTGTTTTTAGCCAGGCTTTTTTTCAGTGCATTTAATTTAATTTGTCATGAATTAAATTAAATGTTATGAATTTAATCTAAAAAAAAAAATTTGCTTAAAATTAAATGCTAACTAATGCAAAACTAATTTATTACCAAAAATAATATATCCAAATTAATTATTTTTTTGGTTATTTAATATAACTTAATTCACCTAAATTTTAGTTTAGTTTATTTAATTAAGTTTAGTTTATTTTTCATGTAATTTAATTTGACAAAATGTAATCTTGATGTCTGACATCTACTACTAGTATATTTTAACTTAATTTTATTATTAATTTCATAAAAAAATTAAAAATTATATTTAAATTTGTTCCCACTAAATTACTTTCAAATTTGTATAATCCAATTTTTGATTTAATTTCAGTCAATTTTTTAAATTTATTTTTTTATTAATTTCATTAAAAAAATAGCTTAAATTAATATAACAAATTTAAAGAATAAGAACAGAAATATTCAAAGAAACTATATTTTGTTTTTAAAAAAATATTTTGGGTGTAAAATTTAAAAATATAAAAATTACTTTGAAAGCGCTAGTCCAAGAATTACATTTTTAGAATTTAATTTAATTTTTAAGGAATTAAATTGAAATTGCACTGAATTTAAATCTATTAAAATTTATCGCCAAAATGCAGTAATATATCAAATTAATTAAATAATACAATTATGCAATTTAATTTGCTTATTTATCCGCTATTTTAACAAATTTTATTTTTAATTTGATGTGTTCTCCATTAAATTAACTTTTAATGGATTGAATTAGCGATTGAATTATTTAGATTTTTAGTGATATTTTAACTTGATTTTATTTTTTCATTTTCATATTTCATTAAATAAAAAAGCTTCTTCCTAAGGCTTACAACTTTAAAAAGCCACTTCTAAGAAGGATGTACTCCCAAATGAGTTCTTTACTTTTAAATACACAGGAAGTTCTTTTCATTCAGTTTTTTATAACACGCTTTTTTTCATTATTTTTAATGTGTAATTTTAACTTTTTTTTGCTTTTCAAATTGTAGTTTAAAAACAGACTAAGCAATTAATAATATTCGGTTATAAAATTTATTTAAATTTTTTTTTCAAAAAAAACGCTAAATCCAATCTTGAAAAATTTATTAAATTTTTGAAAATTTTTTATGGTCAAAAGTGCTTTAAGACAAGCGTTAGAATCCAAAAAATTTATAAAAAATTTTTTTATTTGACAAAATATTTACACAATTTTTTTTAAATTTACATTCCCAAAACATTGAATTCGGATCACACCTAAAGAAGTGATGCAAATTCAGTGCACCGGCTGTTGAAATGGAGGACTTTCCATCCTATGACAAGCCCATGTTAAAATTCATCGCTTATCTTGCGCTAAAATTTTGCAAAACCCACGTTCCGGATTTCCAAAAAGAACATTTTCATTTACTTTTTTTTGGCGACGCTTTTTATGCTTGTGGTATAAACAGCTTGGCTGATAAGTCCGCCGGTCTAACAAAGGAAAAACAAATTTTTTTGTCAAAAATTCGTTTTATTATTCCAACATAGTTCCCTTTAAGAGCGATACAGCGATTATAACGACCTTCCAATTTTTTTGATACCATTTGATAGTAACTCCTTTCGGTTTTGCCTAAAAATTAGGCCTCAGGTTTCGGCGATCAAACCTCTTCATTGCCAGCCAAATTTTTTCCCTGCGAGCATCCTTTTGAGTTTGAGAACAAGAAAAATGTCGGCTGGGGCCAGATCTGGAGAATACGGTGGTTTGGTCCTGCGGAAGCAATTCGAAGCCTCCAATTCATGAATTTTTGCCATCGTTCTCAATGACTTAGTGGCCCACGGCTGCGTGTTCTTGGTGGAACAACACTTTTTATACCCCCCTTCACCATAGGATGGGGGCGTATATTAACTTGTCATTCCGTTGCTAACACATCGAAATATTTGCTCTAAGACCCCATAAAGTATATATATTTCTGGGTCGTGGTTTGGAAATTCTGATTCGATTCTGAGCATGTCCGTCCGTCCGTCTGCTTGAAATTTCACGCTAACTTCGAACGGAAACAAGCTATCGACTTGAAACTTGGGCACAAGTAGTGTTATTGATGGTAGATTCGGATAGTATTGCCCAATGGGCCATATCGGTCAAACTTTTACGTATAGCCCCACATATAAAAATCGGACCCCCTAAATTTGGCTTGAGCGAGGCCCTCTTAGAGGAAGCAAAAATTTCATGTCCGATCCGGACCCTGAAATTGGTACATGGTATTAGTATATTTCCCTCTTTAATGCCATGGCAAAAAATTTTGCGGTCGGTCCACATCGGTCCATAATTATATAATAGCCCCCATATTAAAACCGCATCCCGATTTGACTTGCGGGGAGCCTCTAAGAAGAAACGAAAATTTCATCCGATCCGGCTGAAATTTGGTACATGCGTGTTGGTATATGCTTCTCTAATGACCATGCAAAAAATTGGTCCACATCGGTCCATTAATTATATATACCCCCCATATAAATCGCATTCCAGATTTGTCCTCCGGAGCCTTCTTGGGAGGAGCAAAAATTCATCCGCATCCGCGCTTTGAAATTTGGAACATGGTGTTACAATGTGGTCTCCAACAAACACTGCCAAAAATTCGTCCATAATTCGGTCCATAATTTATATTAATAGGCCCCATATTAAACTGTTCCCCAGATTTGATCTCCGAGAGCCCTTGCATGGCAGCAAAATTCATCCGATCCGGTTGAAATTTTGCCAACTTT
This sequence comes from Haematobia irritans, assembly GCA_003123925.1. NCBI lineage: Eukaryota > Metazoa > Arthropoda > Insecta > Diptera > Muscidae > Haematobia > Haematobia irritans. The sequence continues at coordinate 13,756 of PGFW01065857.1, read as the reverse complement.
GGTGTTAGTATAAGGCCGCTAAATATCCATTTGCCAAAATGGTCCATATCGGTCTATAAGTATATATATAGCCGATCCCCAATACACAAAAAATTGGTCCATATCGGTTCATAATCATCGGTTGCCACTCTGAGCCAAAATAAATCTTACCAAAATTTTATTTTTGTCTAAATTTTATTTCTATTAGAAACTTTAACACTTAATTATATATACGTATTTAACCCGGCCTTTTTTATGCTTTAATATATTACATACGTTATGGACACCTTGCTAATTTTAGAAGATGGTGGTAGAAGTTTTAAGATACCTTCGCCATCGGCAAGTTGTTACCGCAAACCAAGTAATTTCGATTGTGGGATGACAGTCTTTCAGTAGAAGTTTCTACGCAATCCATGGTGGGAACGGTACATAAGCTTCGGGCCTTGCGCCGAACTTACGGACCGTGTATACTTTGTTTATTTATTAATTTCAATTCTTTTTTTTTAGCTTAAATAATGTTTCGATCTTTAAGAAGTATCTAGAACGGAACGTATTAACCCGAATTTGTTAACATGTTATAACTTTTTCGGAGCTGAAAATTTTAAAATATAAAAAATACTGTTGAACATCTCGTTCGCCATAGTCCCAGGAATTACAAGAAATAAAACTCAGCGGACACTGCTGACCTGTGTTTTGTCAGATATTTTTTTGAGCGTATTTTTATTGTTACATTTTTATGAACTAAAATTAAAATTAAACCGAATTTAAATCTAATTAAAATTTAATGTATATAATTTTTGTTAATATAAATTAATTAAATTAAAAAACATAATAATTAGCTATTTAATTTTTATTTATATAACTTATTTCACCCAATTTATATTTATTTTAATTTAATTAGTTAATTTTAAATTATTTCCATGTAATTTAATTTGCTTTATTTAGTCGCTAATTTTAGCATATTTTATATTAAAAATATATCGTTGAGTGTCGAATTCAATATTTATATTCGAAGATTAACCCGATGATAATCTACTATTCGAACATGGTTTCATGCTACTTTTAGGCCGATAAAAGTATTCACACATTGATAATACCAAGAGTATCACATTGTTAGCTGGCACAAAAAAAAGTATCAACTCGCTTGAAAAAGTGGCCC
>PGFW01065834.1:0-25813 GCA_003123925.1 Haematobia irritans | reverse complement strand
TCTTCGGATTTGGTAAAGGATCTTGAAGGCGCATTTGCTTCCTACAATATGATATTGGGGACCCTGACGGTATTGCCCAATGTCAATTCTTCATGGTAAGTTTTGTTTAAGGGGGAATGACCTAAAAGGAAAATTATTTTATTTTTTCGTTTTCACAGGGTATTCGATGCTCCTGCGCATTAATAATTCATGTGGACCTAATAAAACTTGCGCTGCTTTTGATTACAACACCCGAAAGGAATCGAGAAGCTGATTATAACAGGCTCCCATTTATGCCCCAGCCTTGGAGGGCAATCGTCAACCTTTCTACAATATTGACAATCAAGTGGATTTCTGGATTTCCCAAGGTGTGCCACATAGTAAAATTAATTTGGGTGTTCCTGCTTATGGTCGTGCCTGGAAAATGACCTCCGACTCTAGGCTGATGGTTTCCCCGTTGTGCCAAAACAGATGGCCTGCTCCAAGCTGCGACCCGAATCAAACTCCAGGCCTATGGACATGGTCTGAAGTATGCCTTAAAATTACCTAATCCTTCAAATGTTGCTAAAACTGGTGCTGATGCCCCTTGCGCGTTTGTCAACGATCGCCACCAATAAGAATGAGTCTATGCTTTCGCTGCGCTGAGCCAATGGTGAACTGGCATTTTGGGTGAGCTTATGATGATCCGATTTACCTGGTCAAATTAAAGCTGCTTTTGTTAGAAGCCGTGGTTTGCGGTTGCGTGCTGCCTTATTCGATTTGAGTATTGGATGATTTCCGTGGCACTGTACGCGGTGACAAATTCCCCATGTTGCGGCTATGGAAATATAGACTTCTCTAAGTCTAAGTCCAAATAAAGAACTCTAAGAGATTATGAGATGTAAATATTTTTGAAAGGTTCTAGAAGCACAAATAAATATTAAAAAATTTTGTTGTATATGGAATTATGTACTTTCTATGGTATAGGGTAGTTGACACTAAGTGTTACAAATTTCAAAGGACCACATTATGGGAGACGGACTTCGCCGCATTGTTTTCCCTTAGTTCCGCTTTATTACCTTCCGACTAGGCCTAGTGATTTTTGTTTTGTTTGATTAACTTGGGCGGCTTCTTGGTTTCCGACTAATTTCGGTGTCATTTTTATACCCACACCATAGAATAAGACGGTGGTATTATAAGTTTGTCATTCCGTTTGTAACATAGCCGAAATATTCGATTTCTGACTTATATATGCCTTATATATGTCCGTCTGTCTGTCTGTTTGTAATAACGTACAGCCTGTCAATAAATGGCCAAATATCGTCCTGAAATTTGGCACATATCTTCTATTGCCTGCACATCAAGCGAGTCAAAGATTGGGCTATATCGGTCCAGGTTTTTGATAACCAATCCCCCGATTTGCGAGTCTTGATCGTCACCGTAATTTTCATTCGATTGCTCTGAAATTCAAAATCTAGACATATTTGAGGTCCAATTTGAACTTTCTCTCTTCCGATCTCCAGATTTAACTTCTTGGCGTCTAGGAGACCCCAATTTTTTATGCGATTTACCCGAAATTCAAAATCTATACATACTTTTAAAGTCCACAGAGAGTTGTGCCTGAATATGTTGTTATAATCGGCCAAGGTTTTATATAGCTCCCATCTAAACCGATCCCCCGATTTGGAGTCTTCAGCGTTAAGACAGCCTAATTTATTAGCCTGAAATCAAAAATCTAGACATATTTTAGGTCCATAGAGTGTTGTGCCAAATATTGAGTGTATTGGTCCATATTTGGTATAACCCCCATATAGACGATCTTCCGATTTGACTTTCTAGCATTCTAGATACCCCAATTTTGCATAACGATTTGGACTGAAATTCTAAAATGTAAAGGTAGTTAAGCATTCCAAAAAGATTTGTAGCGAATATGATGCCGTATCGTCCCACGCTTGGTATAGCCACCATATAGAACAGATCTCCGATTTGATTTTCTTGGATCTTCTAACGCCGCCAATTTGTATCGATTGCTTGAAATATGAAATTGAGGGTAACTTTAGCGTGCCACCAAAGCAGATGCTGCCCAAATTTGCGCTGTAAAGCGGCCCAGGTTTTTATTATTTCCTCCCATATAGACCGATCTCCCGATTTTCTTTTTGAACAACTATATATCAAAATTTTCAGCTTAAATGAATTCACAATAATTGTCAGTGTCTGGGAATCGAAGCCTTCGCCACGATTGTGTCACTATCTGAGGCTGTATCGTGATTACAACAGACAGATAGACAGACTATTAGAATGTCTTAGAATTTCTCCGTGATCAATCATACACTAATTATAAACAAGTATATACGGGCCTGTAAGTTCGGACAGACCAGCCATGGATTGCGTCTTCTACTGAAGACTGTCATCCACAATCGAATTACTTGGGTTGCAGGTATTTCACTTGCGATGCAAGGATCTAAAAACTCTAACACCGTCTTTCTTAATTGCAAGGTAGTTCATATGTGGTATATATTAAAGTAAACAAGTAAGTAAAGTAGAAAGTCGGGCGGGGCCGACTATATCATACCTAAACCACCATTTACAGAATTAGGAACCATAAGCCATTTGTGGGTAACATATACACAGTCTTGCACAAGTTACATTACCCTGAGTTTTTTTAACCTTCTAATAAACATTCTTTCTTGTTGTTGTTTATAAACCAACACTAAAAAAAAATTTGTTAAAAATTAACAAATACGTTTATGTTGTTCAATTATTTACAAAAATTAAAGCATGTATATGCATAGTTTGATAATATTTTTTATTATTTAAATAAAAATATCAAATCTTTAATCGTATTTAAAACTTTGTGTGAGGACTGTGTAGGTCTGGGAGATAAACCGCAGTTGCATTATTTAAAAAAATTAAGGGGTTACATGTCTATGGTGTGCTTTGTTGTCAATTCTGACTATTGCTCATAGTCAATTTGCCAGGGATAATGTTCGAGGTACCCTACCAAGCGACAAAAAAATGTTCCCTACTTCCCATACATTCACAAAACATTTTCCCTTACAATCATTTTTCGCTTAAATTTAAAAACATAATTTACAAAACAAAATGGTTCTAAGTACTTTATTACCTTCAAAAACATAAATATTGCAACGTTACACTTTGAATATAATATTTGTAGTTACCGCACGGTTGCCACAGTGTAGAATTCTACCCAAATTAGTAATCTTTTTTGTTTAAATCTCTATAAAAATAAAATTTTGGAAAAAGTTTATATAAAACAAATTTTTGTGAGAAATTTTCTATAGAAATAAATTTGAAATAAATTCTATTGAAATAAATTTTGAGAAAAAATTCCACAGAAATAAATTTTGAGAATATTTTTATAGAAATAATATTTGAAAAAAAAATTTATATAGAAATACAGATTTTGACAAAATTTTTATAGAACAAAATGTTGAACAAAAAATTTTCTAACAGGACATAAAAGTTTACCACACATTGTTAAAGATCAAGCCTTGTCGGCTTCAATTTCCTCCTCTTAGAGCCACAAATGTAGAAAATATTACAAATTGTGTTGAGTGGAAAATGTTCTACATTGTTGCCCTACGTCCCTACAAGGCGATAAATATTAGAAAAGCCCTACATATAGGGAATTTCCCCTATTTCTAGCAACACTGGCTGTGTTGATATTGCACCTACGGAGTTAGTATGCCACTAATATTGAGCCCATTATTAAACAAGTAAGTAAAGTAGAAAGTCGGGCGGGGCCGACTATATCATACCCTAAACCACCATTACAGAATTAGTAATCATAAGCATTTGTGGGGTAACATATAGGTCTGGGAGATATTAGAATATTAAAATTTTGACAATAAAATTCTATAGAAAATAAAATTTGAGAAAAAATTCCACAGAAATAAAATTTTGAGAAAATTTTTTATAGAAATAATATTTTGAGAAAAATTCTATAGAAATACAATTTTGACAAAATGTTCTATAGAAATAAAATGTTGACAAAATTTTCTACAGGAATAAAATTTACCACACATTGTTTAAAGAGTCAAGGCCTTGCCGGCCTACTAATTTCCTCCTCTAGAGCCACCAATAATGTAAAAATTTTTACAATATTGTGTTGAGTGAAAACGTCCTTCATTTGGCCCTACTTCCCTACAAGACGCTAAATATTAGAAAACCCTACATATAGGAAATTTCCCTACTTCTAGCCAACACTGGCTGTGTTGATATTGCGACTACGAAGTTAGTATTGCCCTAATTTTATTGAGCCCATTATTAAAAAAGAGAAAATCGTTAAATTAGTTTGGGGTAATAGAATACAAATTTTGTAAAAATCGAGCAATATTCTTATGTAAGAGCTACAAGTACGTATAAGTACGATCGCTAGTACATCAAAATTTTTGAAATTGAGCTAACATTGCGTTTAATAAATAAGATATTATGGCCAAATTTTGCGGAAAATATCGAGCCGATGCAATATATATGGAAGCTATATCTAATCTAACCAATTTGCATAATATTTCTGCGGTTTGATTAATTACCACAAAATTTACCTTTGTGCAAATATTTGAGTAAGCGATCAGTTAAGAAATGCAGGCCTGTATGGTCAAACATATAAGTTATTAGAGGCGAATTTTTTCAAAATCGGGTGATACATATAATGCAGCTTATAATCTACATCTGAACCGATTTCGATGAAATTTTGCCACATATAGTTAGTACTATTTAGAGGACTGGATCTAGCCAACTTTTTAGTAATAAATAAGGGTTCTTGGCAAATTTGGGAAAATCAGGCTTACATTATATATGGGAAGCCTATATCCAAATCTGAACCGATTTTCGATGATTTTTTGGCACATATAGTTAGTGCTATAGAAAGACTACATTTGAGCCACATTTGGGTAATATTCGGTTAATAAATAAGACTAACATATTCGGTTTAATAAATAAGCGGTTTAGCGGCCTAAATTTATAGAAAAAATCGGTCGTACATATATATGGGAGCATAGCTAAAATCTGACCGATTTCGATGATTTTTTTGCACAATATTTTAGTGCTATAGAAGATTTATTATTTAACCAACTTTTGCGGTAAATTTTCTCGGTTTGATAAATTTAAGGTTTTGTGGCCAAATTTGGGAAAAATCGGGGCGATACATATATATTGAGATGCTATATCTAAATCTGAACGATTTGATGAAATTTGCAGACTTGAAGGCAATGGAAAGATACCTGTTTGCCAAATTTGGTTACGATTCCGTTTGAAAAAAAAGCGCAAACGTGACCCCATTTTGTCGAAATTCGGGCGATACACAGTATATGGGAGCTATGATCTAAATTTGATCCGATGTCTTCCAAATTCAATAGCCCTGCTGCGCCAAAAAACTTCCCTGTACCAAATTTCATCAAAATCGGTTAATAATTACGACCGAATCCTGTGAAAACAAGCAAATACATGGACGGACGGACGGACACCAAGCGCCTAATCGACTCAGGAGGTGATTCTGAGTCGATCGAAATATTTTATGGGCGTCTAAAATCCAATTATTCTGCGTAGGCACATTTTTTGGCCGATCAAACTTATTATACTCTGACCCACTATGTGCGTTTTATGGTATAAATAAGCCGAATTAAATACGTACTATAATTAAGTTTGACAAAATTTTCTATAGAATAAAATTTTGACTCAAAATTTGCTATAGAAATAAAATTTTTGACAAAATTTTTATAGAAATAAAATTGACAAAATTTCTATAGAAAAAAATTTTGACAAAATTTTTCTATAGAAATATACATTTTGGTAGATTATTTTTGCTCGAGTTGCAACTATGGATTATGAACCGACTATGGACCAATTTTTTGTCTGATTAGGGTTCGAATTATTATAACTACAGACTATATGGACCAATTTTGGCCATGTTATTGTATACTAAACACACGTTCCAAATTTGAACGGATGGATGAATTTTTGCTTTCTCGTCAAGGCTCGAAAGCCAAATCGGGGGATCGGTTTATTATGGAGCCGGCCTATTATATATTATGGACCATATGGACAATTTGTGCTGGATGTTAGAGACCATATACTAACACAACGTTCTCTCGCATTAACCGGATCGGATGAATTTTCTCCTCCAAGAGGCCCTGTTAGCGTCAAAACTGTGAGAACGTTTATATGGGCGGCTTATATATTAATTACGGCACTATATAGACCAATTCTGCACGGTCAGTCAGACGATTTCAGCGGGATCGGATGAAATTTGCTGCCGCTCTTAGCAGGATCGGCAAACCCAAATTCTGGGCGATCGTTTATACGGCGGGCCATATTATATAATTATGTGACCGATATGCGACCAAATTTTTGCATGCGTTGTTAGATACCATATACTAACACCACATACCTCTCAAATTTTCTAATTGTCCTGGATTCCGTGTACTGAATTTCCTTTAGTTTCTCATTTGAAGAGGCTCCGAGTTCAAATCAGGCGATCGGTTTTATATGGCGTTGCTATATATAATTATGGACGGATATGGACCAATTTGTCATGGGTTGTTTAGAGACCACTATGTGCTAACACCATGTACGAAATTGCACGCCAGATCGGCGATGAAATATGCTACTCTTATAGGCCCTCGCAAGCCAAATCTGGCGGGTCATGTTTATACACTGGTATGACAAAAGTTTTCGTTAATACGAGAATGTTCTACGTTGTATTAACGAAATTCTTCTTTAAAAGTCAGCCAACGTAGCATTTCGTCTATAACCAACGTAATTTTACGTTATATTACGCAACACTTTGCTGAATACCATTTTCGTAAGTATTAACGAATTAATACGTTGCTATTACGTAGCCTTTTCGTTTGTATAACGAGATATTATTCGTTGTATGAATGAAATTTATTCGTTGTATGGGTGAGCTTATACGTTGTATGAATGAAAATTATTCATTGTATGAATGAAAGGCGAACGTTGTATAAATGAACATAAACGTTATATTAATGAAACCCAACCAATTAGCGCATTTGAGTGTAGTAATTGGTAGTGTATTATTGTTTTGTTAAGATCTTTGAAATATGGTTTACAGTAAGAAATAATATATAATGATAAATTAAGTAATATAATAAACATATATTGTGACTTTCACTTAAGAAAAAAAGCCTCTTATTTCTAAGATCAAAAAATGATAATCGTATCACCGTGTCCATTTATCCAATTTTTGTGCAACCAAGGTTCATCACCGTAATTGTTCGCCTTCCTACATCTGAAAGTTCACTTTCCCCGGGGCATTTTCACTAAAGATTAAAAATGTACACTATATTTCTTGCGAATATACAAAAAACACCAATTTAACTCACCTCACCCATCTATGTTTATTATTCAACAACGAAACTGTAATTAGCGGTTGCCACTCTTCAGCGAATGAAGAACGTAAATGTGTTATTTGCCCATCAGACAAGTTTTCTGTTTGAACTTTTTTTACCGTTGTTTTCAAGACGCACACATGTGCTTTATTGCCATACTAGATGTGTATGCTACCAATTACATACACCGCTAGAGAGAGTTATGAGAGACGTTTTTTAGAGAGGAGAGAGAAAGATGAGAGTAAGGAGCAGGCAGAAATACCTCAAACTCCCATTTCGTATTATTAATGAACATATTTCATTAATATGGACGAAATATAACAATTTAAAATTATTTTGTTAACGAGCCATATCATATATTAACCGGGATCGATTTCGTTTTATAAATGAAATTTTCAGATTCCAGTCTTCAGAGTATATAACACGACTGTTTAGTTTAAGTCTTCCAACAAGTTACTCTCTATGTGCAAATGATATAGATAATTTCATCTTGGAAATTTTTTTATTTCTAATTCTGACAAAATATTACCAACAAGCTAATATTCGTAATATTAACAAACGTGTCTTCATTCTAATATAACGAAAAACCAAAACACAAAATTGTCTTTTAACGATTGATTTCTATATTAACGATCACTGTGTTCTTATTAACGAAACAATTTCGTAATATTAACGAAAAAAATTAATCAACAAGCCGTTCTTAAATAATACAGATAAACATTTTTCTACCAGTGGTATGGGGCATTTACGTAAAAGTGGACGATATCGCCCATTTTTGCAATACCATTCGTACATTCGGTATCAATAACAAACTACTTGTGCCAAGTTTGAAGCCGATAGCTTGTTTCGTTCGGAAGTTAGACGACGACGAAACAAGCTATCGGCCTTCCAAACTTTGCACCAAGTAGTTGTTATTGATCCGATGTACCGACTGTATTGCAAATGCCGGCCGATATCGGTCCACTTTACGTATGCCCCCATTACACTGGTAGAAAAATGTTTTCGTATTATTTAACGAACGGCCTTCGTTGATTATTTTTCGTTAATATTACGAAATTTTTTCGTTTATAAGAATCGAAAAGTGATCGTATAATATAAGACGAAATCAATCCGTTAAAAGACAATTTTGTGTTTTGGTTTTCGTTATATAATGAAACACGGTTTCGTTAATATTGACGAATATTACCTTTTAATTTTTTCAAGAATTAGAATAAAAAACAATTTTCCAAGATTGAAATTATTATAATCATGCACAGTTAGAGAGTAACTTTTTGGAAACTTTTTAAACTAAACAGTCGTTTTATATACTCTGAAACTGGAATTTGGAAAATTTTCATCTTATAAACGATCGATCGTTAATATTAATGATATGTGCTCGTTAAAAAAGTAAATTTTAAATTGTTATATCTTCGTCTATTAATGAAATATTGTTCATTAATAATTTACGAATGGGAGTTTGTAGTATTCTGCTCTCTCCTTACTCTCGTTCTCTCTCTCTCTCTCTAAAACGTCTCCTTCATTTACTCTCTCTAGCGTGTATGTAACTTCGTTACATACACATCTTAAGCTGTATGGCAAGTAAGCACATGTTGTGACGTCTTGAAAAAACACAAACGGTAAAAGTTCAACCAGAAAACTTGCTCTGCATGCGGCAAACATCTAACAAATTCACGTTCTTTTTTCGCTTTGAAGAGGTGACACGCTAATTACAGTTTCGTGTGAATAATAAACATAGATGGGTGAGTGAGTTAAATTGTGTTTTTGTATACTTCCGCCAGAAATTATGATGTACATTTTTCATCTTTTAGTGAAAATGCCCCGGTGGAGTGAACCTTTTCAGATGAGGAAGGCGGAACAATTACGTGATGAACCTTGAGTTGCCACACAAATTGGAGTAAACTGGACACGGGTGATCACGATTATCATTTTTTTCCGATCTTACGAAATAAGAGGCTTTTTTTCTTAAGTGAAAGTCGACAATATATGTTATTATATTTACTTATTTTCATTATATTATTTATTTCTTACTGTAAACCCATTTCAAAGATTTCTTAACTAAAAAATAATACACTACCAATTCACTACACTCAAACTGCGCTAATTGTTGGTTTTCATTATATAACGTTATATGTTCATTTTATACAACGTATCAGCCTTTATTCAACACATGAATATTTTCATTCATACAACGTAAAGCTGCACCCATTTACAACGAATAAATTTCATTCATTACAACGAATAATATTCGTTAATACACGAAAAGGCTCACCGTAATAGGCAACGTAATTAATCGTTAATACTACGAATGTATTCCACAAAGTTTTCGTAATATAACGTAACACTTCACCCGTGTTGATAACGAAATCGCTTACGTTGGCTGACTTTTAATCGAACGAATTTGCGTTAATACAACGTAGAAACTTCATCGTATTACACGAAACTTTTCTACCAGTGTATAAACCTGACCCCCAGATTTGCGCTTGCGGAGCCTATAAGAAGTAGCATATTTCACCGATTCTGCGGCAATTTCGGTACATGGTGCTTAGCACTATCGCGTCTCCCTAACAACCACTGCAAAAATTCGTCCATACTCCAGTCCACTTTAATTATATATTAGCCCCATACTTAAACCGATCCCCTGATTTTTGAACTCCGGAGCTCTTACAATGAGCAAAAGATTCATCCATCCGGTTGAAAATTTGGTATGTGGTGTTCAGTATTGTATCTAACAACCATGCAAAAATTGGTACCATGATCGGCTCCATAATTATATATAGCCCCCGTATTAAACCGATCCCAGATTGGTTTAGCCGATCGCTCTAAGAGCCAGCAAATTATTCATCCGATCCCGCTGAAATCTCTGACTACCGTTGCCAAGAATTGCGTCTATACAGTGCCGTAATTATATATAGCCCCCATATTAAACCGTTCGCCAGTTTTGACCTACGGAGCTCATTGGAGGAGAAAAATTCATCAGTCCGGTTCAAATGCGGAACGTGTGTTAGTATATGGTCTCTCTAAAACATCCATGCACAAATTGTCCATTATCGGTCCATAAGCTACTATATTAGCCTCATTATAACCGGATCCCCCGTATCTCTCTCGGAGCCCTCTATCGAGAAGCAAAATTCATCCCACTCCGCGTTCAAATTTTGGAACGTTGGTGTTAGTATATATAACCATTCAAAATTGGGTCCATTATAGGTCTGTGTAGTGTATATAGTCGACCTAATCACACAAAAATTGGTCCATATCGGTTCATTAATCATTAGTTGCCACTCGAGCCAAAATCAATTTCTACCAAAATTTATTTCTATAGGAAATTTTGTCAAAATTTTATTTCTATAGACAAATTTTGTCAAATTTTATTTCTAAGAAAATGTTAGCTCAAAATTTTATTTCTATAGCAAATTTTGTCAAATTTTATTTCTATAGAAAATTTTGTCAAACTTAATTATATAACGTTATTTAATCGGCCTTTTTTATTACCTAAACCACATACGGGTCAGAGTATAATAAGTTTGATCGGCCCAAAACATTGCTGCCTTACCAGAAATATTGATTTTAGGACCCCATAAATATATTACGATCGACTCAGAATCACCTCCTATCGACTAGGCGCTTTGTGTCCGTCCGGTCCGTCCATGTTGTATTTGTTGTTCACAGGATTCCGGTTCTACTTATTAACCGATTTTGTGAAATTTGGTACAGGGAGTTTTTTGGACAGGGCCTATTTGAATTGGAAGAAATCGATCAAATTTAGATATAGCTCCCATATATGTGTTATCGCCCGATTTCGACAAAAATGCGGGTCACGTTGCGCTTTTTTTTCAAACGGCGATTCGTTAACCAAAATTTAGGCAAAAGGTAATCTTTTCCATGCCCTTCAAGTCTGCAAAATTTCATCCAAATCGGTTCAGATTATAGATATAGCTCTCATACTATATGTTACGCCCGATTTTCCCAAATTTGGCACAAAACCTTGTATTATCAACCCGATTTTTACGCCAAAGTTGGTTAAATATATTCTTCTATAGCAACTAACTATATGTGCAAAAAATCATCGAAATCGGTTCAGATTTACCTATAGCTCCCAGTTATATGTTACCGCCCGATTCTTTCTAAATTTAGCCCCTGAAACCCCTTATTTATTTAACCGATCATGTAGTCTTATTTATTAACCGGATATTACCCAAATGTGGCTAAATGTAGTCTTCTATAGCACTAACTATATCGTGCATTAAAATCATCGAAATCGTTCAGATTTGTATTATAGCTTCCCTATACTATATGTAATAGCCTGTGATTTTCCCAAATTTGCCATTTAGAACCCTTATTATTACTCAAAAGTTGGCTGAGATCCAGTCCTCATCATAGTACTAACTATATTGTTGCAAAAAAATTTCATTCGACAATGCGCGTTCCAGATGTAGATATAGCTTCCCAATTATATGTATCACCCGATTTTGGAGAGAGAATTCGCCTCAATAACTTTATGTTTGAACCATTACAGGCCTCATTTCTTAACTGATCTACTCAAATCTTTCCACAAGGTAACATCTTGTGCTATTAATCAAACCGCAAACATATTATGCAAATTGGTCAGAGTGTGTGAGGGATTAATAAAAAGGGGGGCTTTATTTCCCCAAATTTTTTTTATATATGCATCGCTCGATTTCCCAAATTTGGCCATAATACTCCTTATTTATTAACCTCAATGTTACTCAAAATTTCAAATTTTTGATGTGACTAGCTGATTCGTACCTTATACGTACTCTTGTAGCTTTACAGTAAGAATATTGCTCGATTATTTACAAATTTGTATTTATTACCCCAAAACTAATTTAACTTATTTTCTCTTTTTTAATAATGCGGCTCAATATCTAGACTGGCATACTAACTTCGTAGTCGCAATAGTTCAACACAGCCAGTGTTGCTATTAAGTAGGGGAAATTTCCTAAATGTAGGTTTTTCTAATAGTTTAGCGTTCTTGTAGTAAGGAAGTAGCGGCCAGCAAATGAAGGACCGTTTTCACTCAACCACATTGTAAAATTTTTACATTTTGGTGCTCTAGAGGAGGAAATTCAGTAAGCCGGCAAGGCTTGATCCTTTAACAACTTGTGGTAAATTTTATTCTCTGCTAGAGAATTTTGTCAACAGTTTTATTTCTTATAGAACATCTTGTGTCAAAAATGTGATTTCTATTAGAAATTTTTTTTCAAATATTATTTCTATAAACATAATTCTCTCAAAAATTTTATTTCTGTGGAATTTTTTCTCAAAATTTTATTTTTCTATAGAAGTTTATTGTCAAAATTTTACTTCTATATCTCCCAGACCTATATGTACCACAAATGACTTATGATTACTAATTCTGTAATGGTGCAGTTTAGGTGATGATATAGTCGGCCCCGCCCGACTTTCTACTTTATTACTGTTTAATAATGGCCCAATATTAGTGGCATACTAACTTCCGTGAGGTGCAACTATCACACAGCCAGTTTTGCTAGAAATAGGAAATTCCCTATATGTAGGCTTTTTTCTAATATTTACGCCTTGTAGCGGACGTAGAGGGCAACAATGTAGAATTCATTTTCACTCAACAGCCAATTGTAATAATTTTTACATTTTGGATGGCTCTAGAGGAGGCAAATCTTAGAAGCTCGGACAAGGCTGATCTTTACAATTGTGTGGTTAAACTTATTCCTGTAGAAAAATTTTGTCAACACATTTTGTCTATAGAAAATTTTGTCAAATCTGTATTTCTATCATAAATTTTTTTCAAAATATTATTTCTATAAAAATATCTCAAAATTTTATTTCTGTGAATTTTTCTCAAAATTTTTATTTCAATAGAATTATTGTCAAAATTTTATTCTAGTAGAAAAATTTCTCACAAAATTTGTTTATATAAACTTTTTCCAAAATTTTATTTTTATAGAGATTTAACAAAAATTCATTACTAATTTGGGTAGAATTTCTACCAACTGTGGCAACCGGTGGCGGTCAATACAAATTTATATTCTAAGTTTATTACGTTGCCCATTTATTGTGTTTTCAGGTAATAAAGTACTCTAGAACCATTTTTTGTTTGTTTTGTAATTATTTAAATAACGAAAAAATTATTGGTAGGCGAAAATTTTTGTGAATGTATGGAAAGTAGGGGAACTTTTTTTGTCCTTGTAGGGTAACCGAACATCTATCCCTCGGCACCAACATTGACTATGAGCAATAGTCAGATTGACACTAAAGCACCCATATACATGTAACCCCCATTAATTTTCTTAAATTATGCAACTGCGTCTTATCTCCCAGAACTACAACAAGTCTCACCACAAGTTTTAAATACTGATTAGAAGAATTTGTATGTTTATTTAAATAATAAATATTATCAACTATGCATATACCATGCTTTAATTTTTGTAAAATAATTTTAACAACATAGTAATTTGTTAATTTTAACAAATTTTTTTTTAGCTGTGGGTTTATAAACATACAACAAGAAAGATGTTTAGTATAAAGGCTTAAAAAACTCAGGGCGTATGGTAAATCTTGCTGCAAGGACTGTGTATATTTTACCCACCAAATGCTTATGGTGAACTAATTCTGTAATGGTGGTTTTAGGGTATGATATAGTCGGCCCGCCCGACTCTACTTACTTACTTGTTCTACGGTTTATATATATACCACAATGATGGACTACCTTTGCATTTAGAAGACGGTGTTAGGAGTTTTCTAGATACCTTTGCCTCGGCAGTGATTACCGCAACCCCAAGTAATTCGATTGTGGATGACATCTTCAGTAGAAGACGCAATCCATGGCGGTCTGGCCGAACTTACGGCCCGTAATATTGTTATATTAGTGTATTGATTGAATCACCGGAGAAAATTCTAATGACATTCTAATAGTCGTTCGGTTCTGTCTGTTGTAATCACGATACAGCCTTCAATAAGTGACACAATCGTGGCGAAGGGTTCTATTCCCAGACACTGACAATTATTGAATTCATTACTGAAATTTTGATATATATTGTTTCAAAAAGAAAAAATCGGAGATCGGTCTATATACGGAATATAAAAACCTGGTGGGCCGCTTTTACACCAAATTTGGCACATACTCTTCTTGTGCACCTAAAGTAGCCTCAAAATTTCATATTTCGAAGCAAATCGGATACAAATTGCGGCGTTTAGAAGTCCAAGAAGTCAAATCGGAGATCTGTCTATATGGTGGCTATACCAAAGCGTGGACCGATACGCATCATATTCGCTACAAATCTTTTTGGATCTTAACTACCTTTACATTTAGAATTTCAGGCCAATCGTATGCAAATTGTGGTATCTAGATGCTCAAGAAGTCAAATCGGGAGATCGGTCTATATGGGGGTTATACCAAATCATGGACCAGATACACTCAATATTTGCACAACACTCTAGTGGGACCTAAAATATGCTCTAGATTTTTGATTTCTAGGCATTAATAAATGTTAGGCTGTCTTAAACGCTGAAGACTCCAGAATCGGGGATCGGTTTAGATGGGAGCTATATCAAAAACCTGGGCCGATATACGAACATATGTCAGCACAACTCTCTGTGGATCTTAAAGTATGTATAGATTTTGAATTCGGGGTAAATCGCATAAAAATTGGGGTCTCTAGACGCCAAAGAATTAAATCTGGAGATTCGGAAGAGAGAAGTTAAATCTGGACCTAAAATATGTCTAGATTTGAATTTCAGACAAATCGAATGAAAATTACTGTGACGATCAAAGACTCGCAAATCGGGGCGATTGGTTTTATCAAAACCTGGGACCCGATATAGCCCATCTTTGAACTCTGTTGTGTGCAGGCAATAGAAGAATATGTGCCAAATTTCAGGACGATATTGCCATTATTGAAGGCTGTACCGTTATTAAAGCAGACAGACAGACGGACATATATAACATATATAGTCAGGAAATCGATATTTCGGTATTTTACAAACGGAATGACAAACTTATAGATAGCCACCGTCATTATTCTAGTAGGGTGGGTATAAAAAAATGACAGCCAGAATTAAGTCTGGGAAGACCAAAGAAGCCGCGCCAACGTTAACATAAACAAAACAAAACTCACTCTAGGCCTAGTCGGAAGGAATAAAGCGGAAACTAAAGGGAATACATGGGGAAGTCGTCTCCATAATGTGGTCCTTTGAATTGGTAACACTTCGTGTCAACTACCCTATTACCAATAGAAAGTTACATAATTCCATATAGCAACAAAAGATTTTTAATATTTATTTGTGCTTCTAAAACCTTTCAATATTTACATCTCATAATCTCTTAGAGTTCTTCATTTGAGTTAGACTTAGAGAAGTCTATATTTCATAGCCCGCAACATGGGGAATTTGTCACCCGTACAAGTGCCACGGAAATCATCCATACTCAAATCGAATAAGGCAGCACCACCCAAACCACGGCTTCTAACAAAAGCAGCTTTATTTGACGCAGTATCGGGATCATCATAGCTCACCCAAATGCCATGTTCACCATTGGCATCAGCGGCACGGAAAGCATAGACACCATATCTTTTGGTGGGATCGTTGACACGACGCAAGGGGGCATCAGCACCAGTTTTAGCAACATTTGAAGGATTAGGTAATTTAAGGCATACTTCAGACCATGTCAATAGGCCTGGAGTTTTGGATTCGGGTCCAGCTGGAGCAGGGCCATCTGTTTTGGCCACAACGGGGAAACCATCAGCCTTAGAGTCGGAGGTCATTTTCCAGGCACGACCATAAGCAGGAACACCCAAATTAATTTTACTATGTGGCACACCTTGGGAAATCCAGAAATCCACTTGATTGTCAATATTGTAGAAAGGTTGACGATTGCCCTCCAAGGCTGGGGCATAAATGGGACCTGTATAATCAGCTTCTTCGGGATTCCTTTCGGGTGTTGTAAAATCAAAAGCAGCCAAGGTTATTAGGTCCACATGATTATTAATGGCAGGAGCATCGAAATACCCTGTGAAAACGAAAAAATAAAATAATTTTCCTTTTAGGTCAATTCCCCCTTAAAACAAAACTTACATGAAGAATTGACATTGGGCAATACCGTCAGGGCCAATATCATATTGTAGGGAACAAATGCAAGCTTCAGATCCTTTACCAAATCCGAGAATTCCTCTTTGTGTTCGCTAGCCTTTTCGTCCACAACAAAATCACCAGTGAATAACTTTTTGAAACTCTTCCAGGCTTGACCAACATCCGAGTGGACCTTACGTGGTTTATTGCGTGGAAATTGGAAAGCAAATCCAAGCCATCCAAAGTTATAGGTACGCAAAACATCACGAGCTGAGTTAACAAATTTACTTTGCTTTTCACGTCCAGCTTCCAATAGATTAACATATTTCTCTGGATTTTGCAAATCTTTATCACCACCTACACCAAAAGGAATTTTGTATTGGGAATCGCTCTCTCAATGCTGTAACAGTGGCAAAGTGTCGCCGCTGTAAATCACGATCGGTATTTAGACTCATCACCTCAAAGGTTTCAGCATTAATTCCAGCAAAGCCATACACCAAATGTGTACAAAACTGAACAGCTGTCTCAAGATCGGAATTGAGAATTTAGCAGGTCCTAGGGAAAATATGAGAGAGGAGAGAGAGAAAAAGAAACTATGATAATGGCACAGTTTTGAATGAAAATTCTCTTGACTTGCTTGTTGCTAAAAAATAATAATTTTAAATTAATTATTATATAACTCAATCTACTCGTATTAAAACAAACTAATTTTAATTAATATTTAAGTAAGTGCAGCGACAGAACATAAGGCAAATAAGTTGCGATATGAAAAAAGTTAACCACACACAGAGATCATCTCAATATGTTCAAGAACAAAATGTTATTTTTAGAAGAGTACATGGTACTGTTTGTCCCAAAAATGTTGCGACAAACATCTGTTGTAATCAATTTAATGACTTCAATAACGGAGCCGTAGACCCACGGCTGCCACAGTTGGTAAAATTGTACCAAAAATGGTAGATGTTTTACTGTATGGTAGATTAGTAGAATTTTTCTCGTTTTGGTTGATTTTACAAAATATTCCTCTCCAACTAAGAGCCTTATGTAGGAATAAAATGAATAAAAAATTTAAATAAATAAATTTTTACAAAAACTCTCTATAGAAACAAATTTCCCATAGAAATAAAATTTGACAAAATTTGTATGAATTCAATATTTTTATTTACTTGTTAGGTTACACTATCAAAGTCCATTGTGAGTAAAGTCTCCCTTTTGTAGAAGTAGTAACTTTCCCTTGTTAGTGCAAGATAAAATCGTTAATAATATCATAATATAAAATAAGATAAATAAATAAAAACATTTCATTCGAAGATAATCATTTTTCTAACTCACCACAAAAATTGGATCAACATCTTCAAATAAATCAATATATTTTTTTAATTTGTAGATTTTTGTAGAAAATTTTGGCAGGAGTGTAACCGTGCGTTAGATCCCTTAAAGGATATATATTTTTCGGGCCGTTGTGAAATTCTGAGTCGATCTATCCCTAACAACCATACATGCAACTAGTACCATATCGGTCGATAATTATTATATAGGCCCCAAAACAAACCGCTCACAGATTACTGGCCTTTTTGGAGGTTGCCAATGTCATCCGCATCTGGTTGAGTTTTCGTACTGTACATGTTAATATATGTTCCCCTTACCTTCCTTGTAATAACTTGCCGTTCCACTATCGGCTTTCATAATTATATAAACTTCCCCATATGAACGATCCCACAGATTTGAAGAAAATTTACCTTGGACTCTGAGTTTCTACTAGTTCGATAAACATTTTGGGGGACACGACCCCCAGGCATCTTCCTGCGCTACTTGATATACACCGCGTTTCCCGATTTAATCCTTCTAAACCACTCGGAATCTTTATTCTTTTAATTAACCCTGATTACTCAAGATCACACCATTTCGCACGGCAAAACTGTTATATTCTTTATGCAAAGCCGAAACTGTGAAATCTTTTCATTTTGAATACTTTCCTAAAGAGCATCGAGTACCTACCCAACCCCAGTCAACCACCTCTTTACACGGAAAATAGGCCAAAGGTACTATTTTTTTCGCGCATCAAATAATTAAACAACCCCCATAAATTCTAGACCCCTATCTCACAGTCATAACATCTTAGATACAAGTGAAACTCTGAAAGCACTGGACACCCACCGCGTCGCCTTAGTTTTGATCACAATTTCGCGGAGGTGCCTCCCCATTATGCCGACAATGCATTTTAATGTGTTAATATATCAAACTTCCCAGACAACATGATCCACATTTTGGAGGTGTTCCGGTTTTCAGGTGTCCAAATTTGACAGGGTTTCCACTGTTATTTGTTTTCGCAAAAAAACGGAACCTTAGTACTAAGCGTTAGATGCAGAGCTGAGCTGTGTTATTATTTCATTCATATTTTGTTGTACCCGCATCTAAGAGTTTCGAAGTAGTTCGACATCCAGTGTCTTCCCAGTATAGGGGCTTTTCCAAAATTTACTATTTTTTCGGTGAATGGGGACGAAACTTTTAGTTGGAACTTTGTAGATTTGGTGCGGAATTTTCCAATAAGATTGATTTACTTGGCAGTTTTGTTTATTTCCACTTACTAACAAAAATACATTAAAAAAGCTGCAAATGGAGTATGGAGCTAGGGACAAACAGACATAGTATTTTCGTTTGGGCGGCCCAAGCGCTAATTTATAATTTTTACTCAAATTTTTTCACAATTGTGAAATCATTTCGTTAAGCGAATCAGGCTAAATTGTGGTAACGAACGGACCATTTTAATTTTTTCGAACAATTTGAAGATTCCCTGTCTCCGGATTTTTGTATTTCAGCTTGCAAGCTACTATGACAAATATTTATATATATTTTTTAAATGGTTAAATTATTTACTGATTTCTACAGCAGAACCTATTTTATTTTTCATAAAAATTTGTTAACAATTTTCCTTGGGGAACTTTGTTGGAATTTTAATTTAACTTGGCGATTTTTCCGGATCAAGCGCACCAATTTGGGACAAGGACAGAAAAATACTGGCAACCACTGGTCGACATTGTATGGTTTTAGTTGGTTACTTTTTTAATCCAAAATACAGTGTCCATTCATTTATTGAAAAACACTGTTGTTTTCTGGTCTTTATGCCATAAGAAAGACACATTTTGATTTCGCTAGTAACTATCTTGATAGCATGTTATACCGAACACTTAAAAGCGTCGTTGATAGCTACCAGCGATAAATTATACCCTTGCGCACACTGTGGAACAGGTATTTATGAGTTAGTGCATATGTTTGCAACACCCAGAAGAAGACGAGATAAGACACCATTGGTAGTCTTTTGGCAAAAATTTCTCCTGAGTCGATATGCCATGTCCCGTGACACATTTTTGTAATCAAAGTCTAAGTCGCAGTTTTAGGTCCAATCGCTTCCAAACTTGGCAAAGTATGTTTTTGGAGAAATTCGGTTCAGATTAGATAAAGCTCCCAGTAATATTATTCGCCCGAGATGGAGCTTATATGGCCTACAGAAGCCAGAGTTACCCTAATTTGCTTAAAAATATGCCACAAGAAGAACGAATTAGCTACTATAGTCAAGTTGTCGCCAATTTATTGAAATCCGTTTCAGATTAGAATATGCTCCCTATAGTTATCATTTTGCCCGATATGAGACTTACTACAGTCCCAGCAAGCCAGATTTTACCCCAATTTGGTTTGAAATTTTCACTAGGCCGAGCTACAATTTTAGTAGTGCTAGTTCAAGCTGCTGCCAAATTTTATTTGAAATCGGTTCAGATTTAGATAATAATCCCATTATATATATTTCGCCGATTACACTCATATGACCATAGAGGCTAAACTTCTTACTCCGAGTTTAATTTGCAAATTTTGCACACGGATTAGGAACTTAGCATTGTATTATGCGTGCCAAATTTGGTTGAAATCGGTTCAGAATTATAAATATATAGCTCCCATATAATGTTTTTCAGATTTCGGTCAAAATGGTCAGAAATTCAACATTTGCTTGTAAAACTGCTTTAGTCGCAAAAGTTGTAAATATGGACTTAATTTTTTTCTAAACTTCTTAATACATATACTATTCGAGCTATAAATCATAAATAAACTTTTGCCTAAGTTTCCTTTAAAAATTTGCTTCAGATTTAATGTTTCCCATCTATTTTTAACCCTTCACCACTACTTGTTGGTATCAGGTAATAATAAGTTTGTGCATTTGTATGTATGTAATCACTCCAAGAAGGAGTAATCACTAGACCAAACCTTTCTAGTTATACGGATCGGCTTAGAATTAAATTTCTGAGACGACTTTTACGTATGTCCGTCTGTTCTGTCTGATCCGTCCGTCTGTCTGTCCGTTCTGTCGCTCCGTCTGTCTGTCTGTCTGCGCTCTGTTGATGTATTTTTGTGTGCAGAAGTTACAGCTCGCAGTTTTATCGTTCCCTGTCCTAAAATTTGCTATAGGGTCCTGTTTCGCGCCTCAAAGACGATTCCTATTGATTTTGGGAAAAAAATCGGTTCAGATTTTAGATATAGCTGCCCATATATATTTTCACCCATCTGCTCATAAATGGGGTGTATATGAAGCCGATCTTCCTCAATTCCCGTACATCGAATATTTTTTAGTATTCGAAAAACTGCACAGAATATCGAGCAAAATCCGCGTTCAATTTATGATAATAGCTCCATATATAGCTTTCCGCCGATTTACACTCATTTGCCCACAGAGGCCAATTTTTTGCTCCGATTTCGTTGAAATTTTTGCATAGAGTAGAATTAGCGTTGTAACTATGCCGTGCCCAAATTTTGCTTGAAATCCGGTTCAGATTTTGATATATCTCCCATATAAAGCTTTTTTTCGCCGATTACACTCATATGAGCCACAGAGGCAATTTTTAACTCCGATTATAGTTGAAATTTTGCACAGGAGTAGAGATTACATTGTAGCTATGCGTGCAAATTTGTTGGAAATCGGTTCAGATTTATATATAGCTCCCATATATATGTTTTTCTGATTTCGACAAAAATGGTGTCAAAATTACCAACATTCTTCCTTGTAAAAATCGCCACTGCTTAGTCGAAAAGTTGTAAAAAAATGACTATAATTTTCCTAAATTCTAATACGATATATATCGAGCGATAACATCAATAAATCAAACTTTTTTCGAAGTTACTTTAAAATTGCTTCAGATTTAAACGTTTCCCATATTTTTTTACTAACATTGTGTATCCAACCCTAGTGTCATTAGCCGACCTAACATTTTGAGTCTATAGATTTTGTAGAAGTCTATCAAATTCTGTCCAGATCGAGTGATATTAAAATGTATGTATTTGGGACAAACCTTTATATATAGGCCCCAACACACTTTGACGGAGTTGAATATGGTATCGAAAATTTAGATCATTACAAATGTGCAGAGCGTATAATATTAGTCGGCCCCCGCCCGACTTTAGACTTTCCTACTTGGTTTTTTTATAACATGGTGTTCCAACCTAGATGCATTAGGACGACTTTAAATTTTGAGTCTATAGAATTTTATTTCAGAAGTCTATCAAATTCGTCAGATCGGAAGATGATATTTAAATGTATGTATTTGGGAAAACCTTGATTATAGCCCCCAACACATTTTCGGATGTATATGTATCGAAAATTTAGATCTACAAATTGGTGCAGGGCTATAATTTTGGGCGGCCCGCCCGACTTTAGACTTTCCTTACTTTGTTTTCTGTTGTGGTTTACTTTACAAACTGTCATGATTCGCGGTTCAGATTTTCCATCAAGGCGTAAAATATAAATTTTGAAAAAATTATAAAATCAAATAATTTCTTCTACATGTTTATCTTATAAAAAAGGCGGCTAAGAAACTAAATAAACCTTATGTAACAGATATCAAAAGTTCTATCACCAGTTAGGTTAGGTTTAAGTTTAGGTAGGTTATTCTTTTGCGGCAGCCCGAATTGTAATCAGGCTCATTAGACTATTCAGTTCCATTGTACTAGCCGACATTGGTTCGAACTTCTCTCTTATCACTGATGCTGCCCCGATTCCATGTTAAGCTCTCAATGATAACGTGACCTCCTTTTTATAGCCGACGTCCGAACCGGCGTTCCATCATGGAGTGAAAACCACTTAGAGAAGCTTTGAAAACCCTCAGAAATGTCACCAGCATTACTGAGTGAGATAATCCACGCTCGAAATAACTTACTTTGTGTTCGGTTCGTAGCAGGAATCCGCATCCACTACCTTGTGTATGCAAGCCGGCATGCTAAACACGATCTGCACCACAGGTGGTCCCATCTATCACATAACTTAGTATTACTCTCTTCCAAATAAATTTTTCGTTAAATCGAAAGCAACATGGTAAACGATGGTTTTTATCTAAGATTCGTTCTAGAAAATGAATTATTTTCTACGTGTAAAATCCTATTTTCACTATTGTATCTCGACTCAGTTTTTTATTTCTGGTTGTTTCATGCTTTATCTTAAATTTTAACACTGAATTAGTCAAATAGCAGCGGGGGAGACCTACTTAAACCACTTTTTGAAGGGGTCTTTTTGAACTGGCTAACTTTACAAACCATTCTGTCATTTTTCCCTTTGGGATGTCTGGTGACCACCAGCCTCATTAGTAATATTACTGTATGTGCTGATACATAAAAATTTATTCTGTCCTCCGAAACGAAATTTTGAACCAAGGAAGTTTTTTTTATTCGTAAAGATGTGTTTTTTAAAAACAAAATTAAATCTTTGTGTTAGGTACCATTGCCACCATTGCTCCCAAAAAAAATGAATGAAAATTTCGGATAGAAAGAGAAACTACTTTAACAAACTCGTTGCGTCTCGAAATTTCGGTTCTAGAAAAAAAATTACTTTTCTCCTTCAATAAGTGGTGTAGTATAGTACTTGTTATACAATAGTATATGTATCAATTTTTTAAAAATTTTGATTATTTTTCATTTTTGTTGTAATATTTTTTTTCAGATATACATGATCCGGTCTCCATGCTGCCAAAACATTCAGCATTCACTTTTTCCAGAGAATTCCTCTTTGTGTTCGCTAGCCTTTTCGTCCACAACAAAATCACCAGTGAATAACTTTTTGAAACTCTTCCAGGCTTGACCAACATCCGAGTGGACCTTACGTGGTTTATTGCGTGGAAATTGGAAAGCCAAATCCAAGCCATCAAAGTTATAGGTACGCAAAACATCACGAGCTGAGTTAACAAATTTACTTTGCTTTTCACGTCCAGCTTCCAATAGATTAACATATTTCTCTGGATTTTGCAAATCTTTATCACCACCTACACCCAAAAGGAATTTTGTATTGGGGAATCGCTCTCTCAATGCTGTAACAGTGGCAAAGTGTCGCCGCTGTAAATCACGATCGGTATTTAGACTCATCACCTCAAAGGTTTCAGCATTAATTCCAGCAAAGCCATACACCAAATGTGTACAAAACTGAACAGCTGTCTCAAGATCGGGAATTGAGAATTTAGCAGGTCCTAGGGAAAATATGAGAGAGGGAGAGAGAGAAAAAGAAACTATGATAATGGTACAGTTTTGAATGAAAATTACTCTTGACTTGCTTGTTGCTAAAAAATAAAATAATTTTAAATTAATTATATATAATCAATCTACTCGTATTTAAAACAAACTAATTTTAATTAAGTCATTTAAGTGAGTGCAGCGACAGAAACATAAAGGCAAATAAGTTGGCGATATGAAAAAAAGTTTAACCACACACAGAGAAAGAATATGATCATCTCATATATGTTTCAAGAACAAAATGTTATTTTTAGAAGGAGAACATGGTACATGTTTGTCCCAAAAATGTTATTTTCTCTCCAAAATATGAGAATGAGAAAATAACATAGTTGCGACAAACATCTTACATGTTCCCCATCCAAAAACAAAACTTTGCTCTTTAAACATGTTTGAGATCATCATATTTCTTCTCTGGGTGCAGTAAGAAAAAAATTTAGATTCCCCTAACAAATTTCGAAGACTTAGTCACAAATTACCACAAATCTATAAAACAAAATATTTCATATAGAAATTTTCTGTCCAAAACTTCATGTGTTCTGCTTAGGAAAAATATTTGTTTATATCATTTTTATTTCTATTAGAAAATTTTTTTCAAAATGTATTTACTCTATAGAAATTGTTTTAAATTAATAATTAAATGATATATCGTATAAAAGAGGCTTTATCTCTAAAATGTTATTTCTATTGTGAATTTTATCCATATATAATTTAATTTCCTATAGATGATTATTTATATTAAAATGTTATTTCGATATGAAAATTTCTCAAAAAAATGTTTTCCAAATTGTATTCTTTAGAGATTCAAAACAAAAAAAAAATTACTATTTTACTAAAAAAATTACTTTAAATTTACTGTTTGGCAATCCGTGGTATAACTACAAATCTTATATATTTCTAAGTAATATTTACAAAGTGTCAATAAATTAGGAAATGTAAAAAAGAATATTTTTAGATGAATAAAGAGGTCACTTAGAAAGGCCTCAGTTTGTTTCGTAAAATTGTTAAATTTACACGAAATAAATGTTTGTTAGAGAAAATTGTTTGGAATGTATGCGGAAACCCGCTACGGAACTTTTATTGTCCCTGTGTAGCGGTTAAAACCGAACATTTTCCCTGGCGAAACCAGCTGAAACTTAAAAATTAGATGCTTAGTCAGATTGAGACAAGCACCCATAAGAGACAATAGAAAGATAAACCGGCTATAAAATATGTTATACTAGATAAATATATAAGTGCAGACTGCGGTTTGTAGGATCTCCATTGACTATATGTTACCCCACAAGAGCTTCATGATTACTAATTCTTGTAATGGTGGTTTTAGGGGTCTTACGGCGCTGAATTGATATAGTCGGCCCGCCCCGACTTTTCCACTTTCCTACTTTTTCTGTAATACCAAAAATGTTGAAGAAATTATTCACTTTTATAATTTTTTTGATTTTAAATTTTGAGACCATTCACCGTTGCACGTGTGCCTAGAATTCAGAAAAACCTAAACCGAGGACCATACAAAGTTCTGTATAACTACATAAGCATTTGTGGGGTTAACATACTAGGTTCTGGGAGTATTTTTAAACCCTGAACTCGTAGATTTGTTTTCATATTCAAGAAAATTAAGGTCGGTACATGTTTTGGTGCTCTAGTCAGTTGTCTACAATCTTGACTATTTTAGCTCATAGTCAGGGTATATAAATATCCAAAAAGGGTCCCGATTCCATAAATTTTGCCAGGAAAATGTTCGGTTTTACCCTACAAGGACAAAAAAATTAGTTTCTTCCTTAACTTTCAGCTATACCACTCCCAATACAATGTTTTTGCGTTCTAAAAAACATTTTTTCGTTTAAATTTTAATAAGAACCATTTACTCTGATAACTACAAAAAAATTAAG